>CM053026.1:501755346-501810346 GCA_028564925.1 Lithobates sylvaticus
CAGCACTCATACGTCTATTTCCCAAAGACAACCTCTGGATATGATGCTGAGCATGTGCACTCAACTTCTTTGGTCGACCATGGCGAGGCCTGTTATATCCTGTTAAATCGCTGTATGGTCTTGGCCATTGTGCTGCAGCTCAGTTTCAGGGTCTAGGCAATCTTATAGCCTAGGCCTTCTTTGCCATGAGGTGCCATTTTGAACTTCCAGTGACCGGTATGAGAAAGTGAGAGCGATAACACCAAATTTAACACACCTGCTCCCCATTCACACCTGAGACCTTGTAACACTAACGAGTCACATGACATCGGGGAGGTAAAATGGCTAATTGGGCCCAATTTGGAAATTTTTACTTAGGGGTGTACTCACTTTTGGGGACAGCAAATTCACACTGTTATACAAGCTGTACACTCACTACTTTACATTGTAGCAAAGTGTAATTTCTTCAGTGTTACCACATGAAAAGATATAATACAATATTAACAAAAATGTAAGGGGTGTACTCACTTTTGTGAGATACTGTATATACTCTGCATTCAGTGTAGCCTATAAATACAGTGCATCCAGTGGTGTATGCTTTCTAATACACTTCAGGCAGTGTACACAGTATCTAATACAGTGTGTAAAGTTTCTACTTCACTTCTGGTGGTGTACACAGTATACAATACAGTGCAGCCAGTGTACAGTTTCTAATACAGTGCAGGCGGTGTACACAGTATTTAATACAGTGTGTAAAGTTTCTAATACACTTCAGGCGGTGTATTAATATAGATATACAGTCTAGTATATGTATATATATATATATATATATATATATATATATATATATATATATATATATATACACACACTGTGCATTCAGTGTAGCCTGTATATACAGTGCATTCCGTGGTGTATAGTTTCTAATACACTTCAGGCGGTATACACAGTAAATACAGTACAGTGTGGTGTTGTGTGGTGTTGCAAAACAAAAAAATCATGTCCGGAAGGCCACAAAGAAGAGGCAGACGCTCACAAACCACTAAAAGAGGGCAAGCAGCCTCTTTGTCTACCGTCAACAGTGGTGGTCATGGACATGGTGCATCCTCTGCAGGTGGCCGTGGGGCACGCTTGTCCTTTTGGTTCTGCTGCTGGCCGTGTTATTGAGCCACATCATGCAGAAAAGTTGGTGGAGTGGATAACGAGGTCATACTCATCCTCCTCATCTTCTGTCACCCAGGCTCAGAGTAGTTTGCATTCCAACGCAGCTGCCAAAGCGGCCTATTCCACCGGCTCCTTGTCCACAGTCACTCCTTCTGTAGCCCCACCATCATGCATGGAGGAGTCCCCAGAATTATTCAACCACAGTGTCGGTTATGTGCTGTGGGAGGATGCACAGTGATTTGAATGCTCTGATGTTGGTTAACAGGTTGAGGAAGGGAGTAACGTGATCCTAGAGAGAGGGGGTGCCACAAAAGGACACAAAACCGGCAGTCATGTTCCCTCAGCTGCAGCATACTGCCAAGTTAGCTTCAGTGACGAGGAGGGAGGGGATAATAAGGTCACCGACTGTACCTGAGAGAAGAGAGGAGGAAAGTGAGGAGGAAGGAGGTACAACTCCAACAAGGCAGGATGTCCTCTAGGGGGCAGCTTAAGGGCAGCCACCCTATTGCATCATACAGCAGAGCTCTGCAGGTGCAGGGCGCTGCTGACTCCCGCTGACTTTTAAAAGTTCCTTGGTGTGGGCCTTTTTCGACATGTGTGCAGCAGATCGCACCATTGCTGTTTGCAACCTATGTCTGAAGCGGATCAAGCGACACTAGTACAGCAGCCGCTTGGGCACCACATGCTTGACCAAACATATGACGACCTGTCATGCAGTCCATTGGCAACAGCACTTGAAAGACCCACATCATAGAAAAAGGCTTCTCCTTGCGCCTCATCTGGGATCTCTAACCCTACTATACCTCCAGTCCTCTCAAAAACCTGCACTGAGAGGAATGAAGGTATAGCAATAGGTTTCCCAAGTACTTGCAGCCAATCGACTAGCACCAATTGATTTTAGCAGGCAAAATTTCCCTAACCCAGTTGCTGAACCGTAAAAAGAAATTCGGTCCCAGCCATCCACATGCTCAGTGTCTAAATGCTAGCTTGGTCAAATTGCTAGCACTGCAACTGCTGCCTTTTCAGCTGGTAGACTCTACCCCCTTTCATGAATTTGTGGAATGCGCTGTACCTCAGTGGCAGGTTCCAAAACATAATTTTCACAGAAGGCAATTCCGGATCTCCACTGGCATGTGGAAGGCAATGTTTTGTCCTTGTTGGACAGGGCGTTTAGTAGTAAGGTTCAAATTACCAATGACTCATGGTCCAGTAGGCATGGGCAGGGATGTTACCTTTCCCTCACGATGCACTGGTTAACTCTGCTGGCAGCTGGGAAGGATGCATGACAGGGTTCAGTGTTGTTGGAGCTTGTTCCACCACCATGCCTCCAAAATGCTACAGCTCTCTCCTGCACACCCTATTCTTCTTCCTCTATGGCCTCTTATGCAGATTTGTCCTCTGAACCAGCAGTGCTCCGTAAACATTCAAAGGGGTACGCAAGCAGTCAGGCTAAAAAATGACATGCAGTGCTTGAGTTGGTCTGCCTAGGGAACAGGAGCCACACTGGGGCAGAGATTCTGACAGCTCTGCAGGGGCAGACTCAGAGTTGGTTGACGCCACGCCAGCTTCAGCCTGGAATGGTTGTATGCGACAATGGCACCCTTCTCTCCACCCTCCGACAGGGACAAAGGGAATGCAACCTGCCCACCAACCTCCTTATTTGTGACATGCCCACCAGGTGGAACTCAAAGTTGGCAATGCTGCAGCGGCTACACACACAGCAGAGGACCATCAATGAGTACTTGTGCGAGTATGGCACCAGGACAGGGTCAGGGGAGCCCTAAACCAAAAATGTTGGTGGAAGCTAGCATCATCAAGATTGAGGAGGAATAGGATAGTCAGCACAAGCAGTCTTCAAGGGATCCCAGCTCCATAGCAAATTCAATCAGTTACATCAGCATCAGGTGCTTGATAGCTGCCGATCCAAGACTCATTCAATTTTATGAATATGAGTCTATCAACGGAGTCTGTGGACAGGCATACTCTTTGATCCATTACAGACCCTCCAGCAGCACTGAATGTGCATTCAGAAAGCACGCTGGATGTAGAACAGGCCAGTAGCTCGATTGCATATTGAGCAAGTTCTGGCCAGTGGTCCATCCTCAAGACCCAGTAACCCAGTTAATGCTCTGTTGGAAAGGTCTTGCCCCTAGATATTCCTGCACCATATAATGTAGACGCTGGCGATGGTTGCTTAAACCGGTCAGACCTTAGAGCCCTTCTGTTTTTAAAACTTTTTTTACAATAACATGCATTTAAGCCTTTAAAATGAGCACTCTTGATTTTTTACATTCACATACCATATACTTTAAAGCGGTTCTGCACCCATTTCATTTAGTAAATCTCTTTGCCTTCCAAATCAGGCAAAGAGTACTAAATGAAATGTTTTTTTTTTTTTTTTTTTTACTTACCTTGTAATTGAAGACTTCCGGTCTTCTCTCTCTGCGGCGGCGGGCGGGGTCTCTGCGTCGATCGTCGTCACGCCGCACTGTCTCCTGGGATCTGGTGTCATTGATCCCAGGAGTCAGTGCGGGCATCTTCCGAAATCTCGCGAGATTTCGGCCACATCTTCCGAAATCTCCCGATGTCGGCAGATGTGCCGTTACTGCGCGCGCGCGAGTAACGGCGGTGCATGCTGGGCCATCAACAGTGCCTGTGGGGTTTCACATGCCCACAGGCAAGATGGACCCCAGCAGACAAGAAGAAGACAAGAAGAAGATGAAGATGAAAACCGGCGATCGAGATGGAACATGGAACAGGTAAGTCCCCCAATTGAGCTATATGCCCTTGGCATATAGCCCAAAAAAAAAAAAAATGTGCAGTGCAGAGTGCAGAACCGCTTTAACTGTGTTCGCACAAATTTTTTGCCTGTTCGCATGTTCTGCTGCGAACCGAACTGTGGGGTGTTCGGCTCATTCCTACTCAGGATATCCATTTTGGCCTTGATGCTTAACTTGTGTGAATGGAAAGAAAGAAAGGTGAAGATCATCGGTGACGCACTAGCAGTCAATTTATCTGAGCACAAGACCGACCCTTATTCTTGGTACACACATGCCAAATATCGTCTGTGTAAGAAATGCTCTGCTGGTCCTAGTAGTTCCCCGCCGGTACGAGCGGGTGCGCATGCGCATGCGCGAGCGGGTGCGTGTGCGCGGGCACATGTGGGTGCGCGCACGATCATTGGCGCCAGGCGGGTTATTTAAACCGGACCTTTTGCTGCCTGATCTACAGCGTTCCGTATGTCCTCCATGTACCGATCTGACTCTGTGTTTGTTACCCGGCCTGTTCCTCTACCTGCTCTGCTGTCTGCCTGCCCCCGACCTCGGCTTATCCACGACCCTGCACCTGCTTATTCCTCTGGCTTATCTGCACTGTGCTCCACCATTACCGAACCCGGCTTGTCTGACCACTCTGTGTTCCTGTCAGTTCCTGTGACCTGTTCCTTGCTGGTTCCTGTCACCTGCTGCCTGCTGGTTCCTGTGACCTCTTACCTGCCAGTTCCTGTGACCTTTTGCTTGCTGGTTCCTGTCACCTGCTGCCTGCTGGTTCCTGTGACCTCTTACCTGCCAGTTCCTGTGACCTGTTGCTTGCTGGTTCCTGTCACCTGCTGCCTGCTGGTTCCTGTGACCTCTTACCTGCCAGTTCCTGTGACCTGTTGCTTGCTGGTTCCTGTCACCTGCTGCCTGCTGGTTCCTGTGACCTCTTACCTGCCAGTTCCTGTGACCTGTTGCTTGCTGGTTCCTGTCACCTGTTGCCTGCTGGTTCCTGTGACCTCTTACCTGCCAGTTCCTGTGACCTGTTGCTTGCTGGTTCCTGTCACCTGCTGCCTGCTGGTTCCTGTGACCTTTACCTGCCAGTTCCTGCCACCTGCTGTCTGCTGGTTCCTGTTGTCTGCTGTCTGCTGGTTCCTATCATCCTCTGCCAAGGCCTGTTGACCCTGAAACAGCTTCCTTCTCACCACCTGATCCAGTTGGCAGCTGTTGATCCTGCCAGACACTCGTGCTTCCTTGGACTCCCGCGCCCCCTGTCTGCTCTATCGGGGGTCACGAGTCTGGGACGCAAGAGAGGTCTCCTACTGCATTCCGGACTCGCCACTAGGTACGTGACAGTCTGGTAATGGTGGGTTCAACAGAAACTGGCCAACATTCACTCAGTGTGTAAAGCAGCCTGTCCAACAGTAGCCAAACTGGATGCTTCTGCACAACAGGCATGCTAGAAAAACTTCTACCAATCGGCATCCGATTGGTGATCGCAGTCAATAGCTGCAAAGATGATTCTTGGGTTATAACACAAAGCTAGAATATACATGAATAGCATAATTAAAAAAAAAAAAAATAATCAACGTATTTCCACTAAAAAGTGCCACTGGAAATAAGAGATAAACCAAAATAAATTAACGTAAAGTGCACAACAATACACCATCTGCAGTAAAGAAATTGCTAAAGGCAATGGGATGAATAGATAGCAGTCCACTGCGCTTAGTGTTAGCAAATAAGTGTGCACACATATATATCTTAAACAGTCCCAAATGGTGGTGATATAAAGTGCTCATGCTCAATATTGAATCTGTGTTCAAATGTGCTCAGACTGGGTGCCCCACATGGATGTGCACTCACCCCTAGGAGTGGACCACCTAATGGAGATAACAGAAAGAAATCCTCATTGCGCATTGCTGTTTTAAAAATGTATTCATAAGACAATATTAAAATTTCACTCACATTTTATGGTGCCTATCATCCTGGCACCCGGCGTGTGTAGCAGGTGATTGCTTCCTGATGATGGCCCTGTGATTGGCTGAAAGGCGTTGAGGCATTACCGCATCACACACTTCTGCCCAAACGAATACACGGGAATCTAGCTGAATGCCGAGAACGCTGTCATCCCATGAGTGGGCCAATTTCCCCTAACAAAATCACCTGCTACACACGCAGGGTGCCAGGACGATAGGCACCATAAAATGTGAGTGAAATTTTAATATTGTTTTATGAATACATTTTTAAAACGGCAATGTGCAATGAGGATTTCTTTCTGTTATCTCCAACTATCTATATGAGGCAGCTTACTACATGAGACGCCAGCAAACTGACTTCCACAGGGGTATCCCCACACGCTTGAAAGACCACTCTAATGATGGGTGGTCAACTCCTAGGGGTGAGTGCACATCCTTATGGGGTACCCAGTCTGAGCAAATTTGAACACGGATTCAAAATTGAGCAAGATCCCTTTATATCACCACCATTTGGGACTGTTTAGGATATATATGTGTGCACACTTTTTTGCCAACACTAAGCGCAGTGGAATGTTTAACTAGGAAGCAATGCTTGAACTCTGGTCAAATAGACTGTTTACTGCAGGCAATGGGAAGCATTTCCTCTGTCTTCTCTTCCCTCAGTGATCAGTCAGAACAACTGTAGCTTTGTTGTAATTTACAAGGTGGCAGGCTTCCACAGTGGGCTGATCTGGTCAAATATTTGTGAACACAGCTAAGAACTGCACAGGCACCAGAATTTACATGATTGTGTCATCTCGAAGCAAGCACCTTAGTTCAGAAAGTAAATTCTGGAGATTTCAAGCTGAGAATCATTCTGGGCCTAGTCAAATCTTGAACAATATGTAAATCCATTTAGCCCCCGTTCCGCTACTTCAGTGCAATTTCACAGCCACTCATCAGTGCAATTTGCACTGCCAAATTCATTGCAGCTTGCAACTTCATACAACAGAAGTCTATGTAAGTTGCAATGAAAGCGGCAAAAAGTAGCGCAGGAACCTCTGTTGAACTGTAGCAATGCTTGTTTCAGCATTCTTCACTATTGCTTTCTTTCTCTTGGTTGCATAAAGAAACTCAATAATAAACATGTTTGCTTTATTGAAGACGTATTCATGATTTAATTGAAGAAAACATTTCATTTAAGAACAAAACAAGTAAGCAGAATGCAAAACCAAAAAATGTCCACTGTCCAGCTGCACTGCACAAGTCATGCAGCTCTGAAGACACTATGTACTCAAGGAGTAGAGAAATAAGCAGCAATACTTACCTTATTTCTCCTTTCTCCTGCAGCTAGTGTACTCAGATGCTCCTATGATGTGGCCCTCACCATCCTCATGTACAGTATAATACTACTGCATTGTACATGATGCCATAGAAAAGCCTATGACCTGCTGAGTGGCAAAGGGGAAGTGGCTTCATAGGACAAATACGACTGCTCGGCAGAAGCCTGTGAAAACGACCTAAGTGTCTCTGCTTTTTCCTCTATGCTAGACCATTTTACCCTTGCAATGCTGAGCAAGAGGGAGGTTTGCCCTCAATTCAAGAGTACATTTTACTGCTTACCCGAGTTGGGCTTTAAGTCTACAATGAGAGACCAGTAAATCCAGATCTATCTCCACTACTGATTCACCCAGGTTTAACCCTACTTCCCCCAAGACAGTATATTAGATTGATTGTATGTTGCATTACATATTTTAGTCCTGAAATGCATACATGTGCATTTAGCTTCATGGTTAATCAGCCTCATTTCCCAAGTCAACTTGTGTCTAAGTTGGCTTGAAAGTTAGAATTTCTTACTATTTAAAAAAAAAAAACTTGCCTGCTTCCCAATAGTGTGGCTTATATTCTGATGCCTGTTTACAGCCTGGTCATTTGTACAAAATGTTATCTTTTATCAGTTGGATGCCCATCCACATTCTACTAGTTTGTCTTTGGCCCTCATGCCTGCTGCCTTTTTTTCTGCCTGGCTACCATCTTCATTTATTTATTTTATACTTTGTCTCCTCTCCACCTCTCTGTTAAGCAAAATTAAGTAATTTTTCTAATTGTTTTGCAAAAATTATTCCTGGCTTATAATACAAAGCATTATTTTCCAGGAAAGCTCTACTTATTATCATTAATAGGTAGACATTTCCCCAGTCTCCTCTCCCCTAATGATCAGTCAGCACTACTGTAACTTTGTTGCAAGTCACAAAGTGACAGGTTGTCACAATGGATTGATCTGGTCAGATACTTGTGAACACAGCCAAGAACCGAGAAGGCACCAGGATTTATATGATTGTTTCTTCTCTAAGCCAACACCTTAGTTCAGAAAGTAAATGTTGGAGCTTGCCATCTGAGAATCATCCTGGACCAGATCAAATCTTGAAAATATATGTAAATCCATTTCAAGGAGAATTACAGCCAAAGCTCCTTTGACTGTACTTCTCCTGTGAAACACAGGAGTGCAGTTCATTCTGAACTCCTGAACGAGCTGAAGTCTGCTGTCTGCTGACATCACAGAGCCGATCCAAGCAAGATCAGGATCCACCCACATGCCTGGACTGGCACCTGGCAAAGCCTCTCAGCCAGTCGCTAAGAACATGAGCCCACCGCTCATGCCCCCTCCACAGCCCAGCGCTCCAGTGAGCGAAGAGGGGGAGCAAAGCAGAGAGCAGTGACTGACAGTCACCAGCTCTTTGCTCAGAGTGCTGTGATAACCGAGTGATCGGCGGTGTTTGATCGCTCGATTCTCAGTGTTAGAGCCAGTGGGGGACAGATGCAGCATTGGACAAATGCTGCATCCAGCTAGGTAAGTATGAATCTGAAAAACAAAACAAAACATACCTCTCTTTTAATCTGTGAATAGCAATGCTATTTTAATCATTTCAATCCTGGTAGGGTATAAACCATGGATAGATAGTATCCTTTACTTCATAGTATCCACAGTCATAAATAATTAATGTATCTTGTATTCTCTGTTGAATTGTAGCAATGCTTGTTTCAGCACTCTTCTCTTTTGCTTACATTCTATTGGTTGCAGAAAGAAACTCAATAATACATTTGTTTGCTTTATTGGAAAGACATATTCATGATTTAATTGAGGTAAACATTTTATTCAAGACCAAAGCAAGCAACCAAAATGCAAAGCTATGAAATGTCCACTGTGTAATTGAGTCACAAATATTTCTGCTTACTATTTTCAATTTCCAGAGGAATACAAGTGGAAAATAAGGAGCTGTAAGGAAACACATTATGGTACTTTACAATGGCAAGGTGATTAAAGCTTTCAGCGAAAGCCATAGCATCCATTGAAATGAGCTTGGTCCTAGTAAGAGGTAATAATTAAAGCTGTTGCAGAGGGTGAGATGTGAAAGTGCTATAGATTATATGCTAATGTAGCTGTTCACTTGAAAACCTATGGCTGGCATTACTGTTACCTACACACAAAAAGCAAGTTGTATAAATGAACCTCATTTCATATTTTTATTTTGCATCCTACATCTAATACACTTGGGGGGTTATTTACGAAAGGCAATTCCACTTTGCACTACAAGTGCAAACTACAAGTGCAAAGTGCACTTGAAATTGCACTGAAAGTGCACTTGGAAATGCATTTGCTGTAAATGAGGGGTAGATCTGAAATGAGGGGAAGCTCTGCTGATTTTATCATCCAATCATGTGCCAGCTAAAATGCTGTTTTTTTTATTTTCCTTGCATGTCCCCCTCGGATCTACAGTGACTGCACTTCCAAGTGCACTTTCAGTGCAATTTCAAGTGCACTTTGCACTTGTAGTGCAAAGTGGATTTGCCTTTTGTAAATAACTCCCAATGTGCCTTTGAGACATTTAGTTTGTGTATGTGAAGTAAGACTTTTGTGTGTGGTCTACAAAGACATGTCAATTGTTGTTTGTGGAGTTGTCGGGTGGAAGAACTGGAATGATGGCATGTTAGGCTGTGGTGGCCCTCGAGGGACCCCCTTTCTGGGGGGGGGGGGGATACCTCAGGCCTGGAGCTCAGGAGCTGGGAGGGAGCCTCTCTTTACACGGTCATTGAGAGGTGTCCTGAAACAGGAGCAGGAAGAAGACAGTGGGGAACAGGGCCAGGAAAGTCATTCGGGAGGGATCCATGCCGGGGTCGGTAAGTGAAGCACAGTGAGAAGCTCTGGGAGAGACATGCCAGCATTGGATGTGGAGCCAGAGGGAGAGACTGTGGTATTGTTGAAGGTAAGTCGCTGCAGCCAGGAGTGTTGGCAGGATTTGCTTCGGGCGTGCTGGGAGCAGTAGTCCACCAAGAATCAGTTAGCACAATTATTCTTTTCATCTAAAGTGTCTACTAGGAAAATGTTAGGACTTATTCAGAGTGAGGCCTAGCCATGTGCTAACGGTGACAGGAATCTAGAATTGGACAGTGAAGGAAAGAAAATTATCTCAAGTAGTGTGCTGGAGGAGATGTGCAGTAGAAGAGACTGTCAATTTAGATTGAACCAACTTTAATTTTCATTAAGAAGTATTCATCATTGGGCATCCCATGTCCCTTTTCCCCATCCAAGTTTAATCCCCTAATAAAAACAACAAAAACAAGCAAGAGACTGTTCATCGACTGGAGAAGTGTGCCTAAAATGGATGTCTGGCCAAGCAGGGTGATGTGTGGATGTTGAAACATGCAGCGACCCCATGGGGGCATCGCTACACTTGTTTGCATCCCAGAATTCCCTCACTGACATCTTCATCATTTTAATTCTAGGAATCTGATACTCTTTTATAGCATGATCAACCAGCAGCTCCCTGCTGCTTACGTCTGAAGTTTTATGAGGGAAAAAAAAAAAATAGTTCCAGAACATTACAGTATACTTTCTCATTTTCTGCTATTAGACTGCGCATAGCTGGGTAGGTTAATGTAGTGTCAAGAGCACAAAAGATAATTATCCTATGTGCATTTTTTTACTCTGTACTATATTAAAAGAATATTTTTGAAGTGAAACTCTCTCATTATAAAGCAGAAAACTGTGCAGAAAAGTATTTCTTCTTTAATACTGTCCACTCTAAAGTAATGCCTTGCCAAATAAGATTTTAATTATATAGCATCTGTTTTATCTGCACACTCCACAGATGAGCGATGTACATAACATTTCATTGGCAAAACAAATCATTAAGACTGTCATCTCATTATAGAGAGTTAAAACACTTGTGTTATGATGTATTCATGTTGACAAAGATTACTGGATAGTGCAAAGGAGATTATGTTAAATCTTGCAGTGTCAGTGCTATTAAATACATAGAATAAACACCAACATTGCATAAGCCCATCTTTTCATATTTGACTGTACCACATACAGCCCGAATCGGAAAGTAGCCAGGCAGCTGTCATCTCATTATTATAGGATTTACTTTATATAGCGCTAATAGTTTGAGCAGCGCTTTACAATGTAGAGGGGGGAAAGTACAATTACAATAAAGTTCAATACAGTAGGAATAGGAAGGCCCTGCTCATGGAGCTTACAGTCTAAAAGGAGAGGAAGCTGATACAAAAGGTAATAGCTGCAGGGATGATCTGATGGAGGTGACTCAGGTACAGTTCTTAGGTGGAGGAGGGATAGGCTTCCCTGAATAAGTGAGTTTTCAGGGATCGCCTAAAAGCAGACTGGGTAGGGACTGACCAGACATACTGGGGTAGGAAGTTCCATAGGATGGGAGAGGCTCTGGAGAAGTCCTGGAGGCGAGCATGGGAGGAGATAATAAGGGAGCTAGCGAGCAGGAGGTTTTGGGAGGAGCGGAGAGGATGATTTGGGCGATATCTGCAAATGAGGTTGTTGATGTAGCTGGGGGCGATGTTGTGGTTAGTATTGTGAATTATATATTGTGAGGTAGGGGAAGCCAGTGAAGCTATTGGCAGAGAGGAGCAGCAGTCATTAATCGGTTAGTAAGGTGTATTGGTCTAGCAGCAGCATTCCGATAGACAATGGCGTCACTAAGGGGGGGTCAGAGGGGGCCCTGACCCCCCCCAAAATTAGGCTGTGCCCCACCCTGTGCCCCCCAATTAAAACGCATTTTTTCTACATGTAGCGGGGTGCTTCACATCTTTCTTGGACCGCCGCTGAGTGGACACAGGCTCTCTTGAGAGGCAGAGCATCCTGACAGCTCCTGGGGGGGATTTCTCCCCCTCCCTCTCTCCTCGCTGACACTGTATGCTGCATGTATAATACGAGCCGCGCTCACATAGCCACGCCCACCCGATCTGCTCCCTCCCCCTGCATCTTTATTGGCAGGGAGGAGAGCGACTTCAGGAAGGACTGCACCAGCACTGGGGGGGGGGGGGGGGGGCAAGCCTCCCATTATCTCAGTGACTGTGAAAAAACAGACTGATTTCTCCTGTCCTACGGACAGGAGAATAAGCCTGTAAATTCTGAGACTGGTGGGGCTGCAGCTCTGTAAGGGTGTCTGTGATACCCTTACACAGCCCAGCGAACACACTCACCCCCCCTCACTGACGGGAGATCAGAGAAAAATACAGCTCTCCTCCTCCTATCACCTCTGCTCCTCTCCTGTCTTCCCGTCCCGCCCGCTGTATCTGAAGAGAGGTGTGTGTGGGCGGTAAATATGAAAATCAGCAGCTGCAGAGGGATGCCTGTTCTTCCAGCCCGGACCTGTGGGTGAGTGTTCACACTGCAGTACATTGTAATCACTGAACTGTCCCTATCTTCCTCCCCCTCCCTTCTCTCCCCCATCTGTCTCCCTCCCCCCTCCTGTTCTTTCAAAACATTCACAAACTTTCAATAAAACTGGTAATAGACAGTGCAAATTTATTTCCTGCAACCACAGATTGGAGGAAAGAAACTTGCATTGTTTCCCCCATCAGCGCAGTCAGTACTGACAGGGGAATGCCTTCCGCTGAGCAATTGTATTCTACCGACAAATAGCGATTATCACTAGCAGATATAGCAACCACTAGTTATAATCATAAGAGAATCCGGCAGGGCTGGTTGTACCCAATTTGATCGATCAAGTTGGTACATTCAGGCTGTCCATTAATGGTTTAAATCTCAGCCAGTTCTCGCTTAAACAGCCGAGATTTAAACTGTCTATGGCTGGTCTTAGCTCTTAGGCTGCTATCACACTGAGGCGGCGTCAGCGGTAAAGCGCCGCTATTTTTAGCAGCACTTTATGGTCGTTTTTTCCAGAGGTTTTCAGCTGCTAGCGGGGCGCTTTTAACCCCCGCTAGTGGACGAAAAAGGGTTAAAAGCGCTGCTGCGGGGGTGCTTTAGGAGCGGTCTACACCGCTCCTTCACTGCTCCAAAGATGCTGCTTGCAGGAGTTTTTTAACATCCTGCCAGCGCATCGCCTCTGTGTGAAAGCACTCAGGGCTTTCACAGTGAGACTGCAGGGGAGCAGTTTTTCAGGCACTTTGCAGGTGCTATTTTTAGCCCAAAAGCGCCTGAAAAATGCCCCAGTGTGAAAGAGGTCTAAGGCAGACCAAACATTGATCACTTTTTTCATTCAACTATTAGGTTGAATGAAATAAAAAAAAAAAGAATGTTCCAATTCCCCCATCTACACTTTCCAGGTGGATGGGGGAATCCTCCCACTGTGGACCAGCGGCAGAACTACCATTGTTGCCGTCCTGTCCCTGCTAGGTCCTAATAGACTGCCGCCGCTGCCAAAGAGACAGACACCAGACCAGCGCTGTCAATAGCAGGGGCAGGACAGCAAGAGGAGGCTGGGGAACCCCATAGTGGCATAACACTAAGACCTGGTCACAAGTGCAACCTTTGCAACCCTGGTAGTTCTCCCACTGCTTTGGACCCTTATATTTTCCTGGTTTGCTGGTGACATACCTCTTGTTTTCTGTCACCCTGGGGGGCCCCAATACAGTAGGAAGGTAGCTCACTGCAAAACATGTGAAAGGGTCTCATTGCGGGATAGTAATAAAGGCCCCACAACAGAAGTAAAGGGCCCCAGGATATATATATATATAATTGCATTTTATAGTTGGCCCCCCTACTTTTGTCCTTGTCCCCCCATGTGCCCCCTAAATATGAAAGCTGGAGACGCCACTGCCGATAGACTGGAGGGGGATAGCCTGTGTAAAGGTAGGCCAGTGGGGAGGTAGTTGCAGTAGTCAAGGTGGGAGATAACCAAGGAGTGAATAAGTTGTTTGTGGTGTTGTTAGTCAGGAAGGGGCGAATTCTGGAAATGTTGCAGCGGTTAAGGCGGCAATATTTAGCCAGTGATTGGATATGGGGGCTGTAAGAGAGGTCAGAGTCTAGGATTACACCTAGCACCCTGGGAGTGTGTGGAGGGACCAATGGTTGTGCCGTTGATCTCAATAGTAAAGTCATGAAGAGGTAATCAGGGAGGAGGAAACATTACAAGCTCAGTTTTAGATAGATAAGTGGTGTGACATCTATACCGAAATGTCCCTCAGTAAGTTTGTGATATGTGAGGGGATTGAGGGGGTGGAGTTGAGGAATGGACAGGGCCGGATTTCCCACAAGGCCACCGAGGCCAGGCCTTGGGGCGGCAGTGGTGCAGGGGCGGCGCTGCTCCTGCGGCGACTTCTCGCCCCCCCCCCCGCACTAACATACATAGCCCCCGCAAATTGTGCCCAGGTTTCTGTTCCCCGGAAACCCGGGCACAACATATTTCCAGCACCTCTGTGTCAAACTTTCTTCTCTCACACCCTGCGCCTGCTGCCCCCTTTTTCCCGCATTATTTAATTTACTTTGAAGTCATTGGCAGCTATGACCAGCTTGCCGATGCTCGGTCCACCTCAGCTCCGCCCCCTAATTCCAGCTCCCTCAGTCCCTCTCTGCATGCAGAGCAAAGCAACGGCCGCCCTGACCCCCTCGCCCCTGTCAATGCAGCGCTTCTTGCAGGAGCCCAGCAGAAGGAGCAGCCAGTTTACAGTTGTGCCGGTTAAGTCTGCTACTAAGAAAAGTTGCACAGTTGCGCCGGTTAAATCTGCTACTAAGAAAAGTCAGAGGCTTCCCCAGATTGAATCCCCAGCCCTCCATACTATCTTTGCTATGCCGGCAGCATTGGCTAAAGTGTGCCAGTCGATGCCAAGATCACAGCTGCGCTCAAGCGATATTCAGCCTGCTGTGTCTTCTAGGGGAAGGATTCAGAAACATTGCAGGATCGAATCCCTATCGCCTCCTCGCAAGATTGCTGGTAAGCAATTTGCAGGTACTTCTCTAGCTAGCCATTTTAAGTAAACAGCAGGGTAAAATTTCTGCTTTGAAAACTGTCTCTGCTGTATCTATTGCTTCACAAGGTCCTTCTGCTTTCCAGGAATCACTTGCTTTTTTTAATGGATGTACTGCTGGTATTAATCCACCTAGCTGGCCTCCCTCTGCTCCTCTAGAGCCTGCACAGAATTTCACAGATGGTATCGCTTCAGACCCACAGTCTGATCCTGCGGGGTTTGACCCATATGTACGGTCTGGTGAGTTGCAGAATTTACAATCTTTATGCGATTTGACTCGCACTTTGAGTAAGTTGGTTGATAAATTGGGACAAGACTCTTCTCCCGTGTCTTTGGTGAATCCTGGTGTTGTGCAAGTTTGGGTTGACGATTGCTCTAGTACTTCAGTTGTTCCAGCAATTCTTCTCCGGCTCATTTTCCTTCTGTTCCGGAAATTTTTTTAACCACTTGCCGACCGCCCGCTGTCAATTGGCGATGGCACAATGGCACTCCTGCACGAATCGCCGTAGCTGTACAGCGGGCACTTTAAGGAGTATAGGGGGCGCGCATGCTCGCCGTGTAACGTAGGAGCCAATGATCATGGCCGTGGCCGCGATGGCCACCGGCTACCCGCGATTGCACCTGAGAAGGACAGAACAGAGAACTGTCAATGTAAACAGACAGATCTCCGTTCGGTCAGGGGTGAGGAGAGCAATCTGTTGTTCCTAATGCTTAAGACCAATTTCTTTCTAAACCAATTCATCCCAGTGCTTTTAGTTCTTTGGGGTTTTTCTTTAATGGTCATTATTTTTTCAACAAGTGCCTGCCTATGGGTTGCTCTTTGTCATTTTGTTATTTCAAAATGTTTTCTACGTTTTTAGAATGGGTTGAATATTCTTCTTCTGGCTCAGATAATTTACTCGACTATCTAGACGATTTTCTTTTTATTGGCCCTGCTGATTCTGTTGAATGTTTATATCTGCTTACAGAATTTCCAGTTCCAGCTCAAGAAAAAAAATGTGCTTCCTACTACCTGTTTAGAATTTTTGGGTATCACTATAGCTATAGTACTGATGCAGTTCCGCTAACCTCCAGATAAGGTTTCTAAGCTTATTTTTCTAATTGATTATGTGATAGCAAAACATAAAGTTGTTTTAAAAGTTTTGCAATCATTGTTAGGTTTGTTGGCTTTTGCCTCTAGGATTATCCCTGTTGGCTGGGTATTCTCTAAATGTATTTATGGATCAATCTCCGGCATTAAATCACTGTTTCATTTTGTGCGTATCACAACTGCTTTGCGTGAAGATTTGGTAGTGTGGAGAAAGTTTTCATCGTCTTTTAATGGTTGTTCTTTTTGGCAAGCTCCTTTCTGTACTAATGTTGAACTTGACTTGTTCACAAATGCTTCTGGTTCAGTTGGATATGGTGTTTATTGGCAGGGTCATTGGTCTGCTGATAGATGGCTGGTTTCTTGGCAAGCACAGGGTTTTACACATAACATTTCTCTTTTGGAAACTTTTCCTGTAGTAATTACTCTTGATCTTTGGGGAGCCTATTTTTCTAATAGACAGATTCTTTTGCACTCAGATAACAAAGCTGTAGTATATGCTATCAACAGCTTATCTTCTAAACCTTTGCCTGTTTTGGCTGTTCTTAGACATTTGGTTTTCAAGTGTTTAGAATTAAATATTTGGATTAGAGCTAAGTATTTGCCAGGGAAGGAGAATGTTATAGCTGACACTCTATCCCGTTTGCAGTTGTATCATTTTCGAGAGTTGGTTCCAGGAGCAGACAAATTCGGCCTTCCATGCCTGCAACATTTATGGACCCTGGTTTGACTCATGTTGGTTTTGCTATTGGTAAATCATTAGCCCCTTCCACGTGGGCAAACTGCAATGCCGCGTGGATGTCTTGGTGTGGTTTTCTGGATTCAAAAAATCAGAAATTCCACTCATTTTCTGAAGGTTTGGTATTGTCTTTTTAAATTTTTTTAATGTCATCTCATTATTCTTATTCTCATATTGTGAAGAGATTAGCTGGGATCAATTTTTTCCTAAAATTGCTTGGTTTTCCTTCATGCATGGGTTTTTTCACCATTTTTCACCGTGAAACAGGCCCTGAGAGGTTATCAGAAGATGACTTTTAAATTTGATTCTCATGTGCCAACTTCAGTTGATCTCTTAGAAAAGATTTGTTCTTCAACATTGGTTATTTGTTTTTCTGACTATGAATCACTATTGTTTCAACTTGCTTTTTGTTTAGGTTTTTTCGGTGCTTTCCCTGTTTTAGAATTGCTGCCTCGTAGTAAGTATGTTTCTTCTGGTATTACTTTTCTGATTTGCTTTTGGGTGATAGTTATCTTCAAATCCAAATTTGCAGCAGCAAGACTGATCAGTTAGGTCTCGGTAGTTGGGTGACATTAAGACAGTATCCTGCCTCCCCAGTTTGCCCCTTCTTCTTAATTAAGCAATTTTTGGGAGTTCGACCAGCTTATGATGGCCATCTCTTGATACATTGATCTGGTTTGCCCCTCTCGCGTTATCAATTTTGTTCTGTTTTGAAAAAAATGTTTGATACATATGGGTATGGGCCATCTTAATATTTTTTCCCACTCCTTTTCAAATAGGTGCTGCTACTACTGCTGCTAATGCGGGTTTGTCTAAATCTGTAATTAAGGGTATAAGTAGATGTAATTCAAATTTTTATCAATTATATGTCCGTCCTAATCCTTTATTTTGAATTCCAGGTGTCCTTTGTAATGTGTGGATCATTGCCCATTCCTACATTTTTTGGGCTTATCACAGGGCTTTAGTTAGAGTATATGGTTCAAATTTGGGTGTTCCTACAGATCGTTTTTGTATCTAGTGGTATGGGTTTCGTGGTATGAAGCTAAACGATATGCGTCAGCCTTTGTCTTTTTTATACGGTTCTTGGCCACAACCTCAGATTGTTATTTTTCATAATTTTTGGGAATGATATTGGCAATAGACACACTTTGGATATCATTTCACAATTGAAATTAGATTTTCTACAACTTCATTCCATTTTGTCTGGGGCTGTGCTCATTTTTTCAGAAATTGTCCCTCAATTGATTTGGCTGTCGAGACCTGCTTTTAGACATTGTGATAAAAGTTAGAAGAGGATTAATCGGGCTATTGCCAAGTTTATGCCTTCAATTAATGGTTTCTCCTACCGCCATGTGGATCTTGAAGGTGGTTTGACTGTTTTTTACAGGTCTGACGCAGTTCATTTAACTGATGTAGCTTTAGATATTTTTCATTTCGATCTACAAAACTGTATTGAATTGGCCACGGTGCGGGTGGGTGCCAGGCTCATTTCTGAATGAGCCTTGGCTTATGGGACAGTTATTTACAGTTGTGCTCATAAGCTTACATACCCTGGTGGAATTTATGATTTCTTGGCCGTATTTCAGAGAATATGAATGATAACACAAAAACATTTTTTACTCATGGTTAGTGTTTGGCCGAAGCCATTTATTATCAATCAACTGTGTTTACTCTTTTTAAATCATAACCAAAACAGAAACTACCCAAAAGTTTACATACCCTGGTGATTTTGGCCTGATAACATGTACACAAGTTGACACAAAGGGGTTTGAATGGCTATTAAAAGTAACCATCCTCACCTGTGATCTGTTTGCTTGTAATAAGTGTGTGTGTGTAAAAGGTCAATGAGTGGAATTGGAAAATGAGGGGTTCTGTTGAAACCAAACCATGGTCAGGTAGACCAACTAAAATTTTAGCCACAACTGCCAGGAAAATTGTTCAGGATACAAAGAAAAACCCACAAATAACCTCAGGTGAAAGACAGAACTCTCTGAAAACATGTGGTGTGGCTGTTGCACAATAAGGAGGCACTTGAAAAAAGATGGGCTGCATAGTCGAGTCGCCAGAAGAAAGCCATTACTACACAAACGTCACAAAATATCCCGCTTACAATACGCCAAACAGCACAGAGACAAGCCTCAAACCTTCTGGCACAAAGTCATTTAGAGGGATGAGACCAAAATTTAGCTTTTTGGCCACAACCGTAAACACTACATTTGGAGAGGAGTCAACAAGGCCTATGATGAAAGGTACACCATTCCTACTGTGAAACACGGAGTTGGATCGCTGATGTTTTGGGGCTGTGTGAGCTACAAAGGCACAGGAAATTTGGTCAAAATTGATGGCAAGATGAATGCAGTATGTTAAAAATACTGAAGGAACATTTGCATTCATCAGCCAGGAACATGGGACATACTTGGACATTCCAACATGACAATGATCCAAAACACAAGGCCAAGTCAACCTGTCATCGGCTACAGCAGAATAAAGTGAAGGTTCTGGAGTGACCATCTCACTCTCCTGACCTCAATACCATTGAGCCACTCTGGTGAGATCTCAAACGTGCAGTTCATGCAAGACAACCCAAGAATTTACAGGAACTGGAGGCTTTTTGCCAAGAGGAATGGGCAGCTTTACATCTGAGAAGATAAAGAGCCTCATCCACAAATACCACAAAAGACTTCAAGCTGTCATTGATGTTAACCACATGCCGACCAGCGCACGACGATATACGTCAGCACAATGGCACGGCTGGGCAAATTGGTGTAAGGTACGTCCCATTTAAAATGCGGCATTGTGGGCGCTCACGCCCGCTGCATGCTCCGTGACCACGGGTCCCACAGACTCGATGTCCGCTGGGTGCCCGCAAACACGTCATGGACCGGAAGAACAGGGAGATGCCTTTGTAAACAAGGCATTTCCCCGTTCTGCCTAGTGACATGACAGAGATCACTACTCCCTGTCTTCGGGAGCAGTGATCGCTGTCATGCGAGTAGTAGCCCACCCCCCCCCCACAGTTAGAATCACTCCCTAGGACACACTTAACCCTTTGATCGCCCCCTAGTGTTTAACCCCTTACCTGTCAGTATCATTTACACGGTAATCAGTGCATTTTTATAGCACTGATCGCTGTATAAATGACAATGGTCCCAAAATAGTGTCAAAAGTGTCCCATGTGTCCACCATAATGTCGCAGTCACGATAAAAAAGATTGCCGCCATTAATAATAAAAAAGAAAATAAATAATACAAATGCCATAAAACTATCCCCTATTTTTTAGACACTATAACTTTTGAGCAAACCAATCAATATATGCTTATTGTGATTTTTTTTTTACCCAAAAAAATGTAGAAGAATACATATCGGCCTAAACTGAGAAAAAAATGTTTTTTTATATATTTATGGGGAATATTTATTATAGCAAATAAGTAAAGTAAAAAACATTGCTTTATTTTCAAAATTGTCGCTCTTTTTTTGTTTATGGCGCAAAAAATAAAAACCGCAGAGGTGATCAAATACCACTAAAACAAAGCTCTATTTGTGGGGAAAAAAGTACGTAAATTTTGTTTGGGTGCAAAGTCGCACGACCGCGCAATTGTCAGTTAAAGCGATGCAGTGCCGAATCTCAAAAAGTGCTCTGGTCAGGAAGGGGGTAAATCCTTCTGGGGTTGAAGTGGTTTAAGGAGGCCATACACGGTATTAAGAACTGGGGTATGTAAACTTTTTATCAGGGTAATTTGGGTAGTTTCTGTTGTGATTATGATTTAAAAAGGAGTAAACACAGTTGATTGATAATAAATGGCTTCAGCCAAACACTAACCATGAGTGAAAGAAAAGCTTTTGTGTTATCATTCATATTCTCTGAAAAATGGCCAAGAAATCACAAATTCGGCCAGGGTATGTAAACTTATGAGCACAATGTATATGTATGGACTTGTGTTTATAGCTCAAGCTGTTATGGCTGAGTTATTATATTGTAGTAAAAGTATATTTGATGAGTTGGTATATGCTACCTGATATAAAATTGGCCATTTATATTTGAAGGTTGTTTACATCGGCAGAATGGCACGGACAGGCAGGAGGGCGTATATATAAGTCCCTCCTTAATGCCGTCCGCGCCATCGAGAGCGCGCCGGGAGCGGCGCGCTCCCGCGCCGGTCGGGACCCCCGCGAGGCCGGTCGCGGGTCCCGCGGACTCGATCGCCGTGGGGACACCCGCGATCGTCTCACGGGAAGGCAGAACGGGGAGATGCGGAAATAGACAGCATCTCCCCGTTCTGCCTAGCAACTAGTGACGCCGATCTCTGCTCCCTGTGATTGGAGCAGAGATCGGCATTCACTAGCTGACAGCCACGCCCCCCCACAGTAAGAAACACACCCGAAGGTATACTTAACCCCTACACTGCCCACTTGTGGTTAACCCCTTCACTGCCAGTGTCATTTATACAGGAATCAATGCATTTAAATAACATTGATTGCTGTATAAATGACAATGGTCCCAAAAATGTCCGATGTGTCCGCCATAATGTCGCAGTCACAATAAAAAATTGCTGATCGCCGCCATTACTAATAAAAAAATAATTATTAATAAAAATGCTATAAAACTATCCCCTATCTTGTAAACACTATAACTTCTGCGCAAACCAATTAATAATCGCTTATTGCGATTTTTTTACCAAAAATATGTAGAAGAATACGTATCGGCCTAAACGGAGGAAAAAATATGTTTTTTTTTATATATTTTTGGGGGATATTTATTATAGCAAAAAATAAAAAATAATGCGTTTTTTTTTTCAAAATTGTCGCTCTTTATTGTTTATAGCGCAAAAAATAAAAACCGCAGGGGCGATCAAATACCACCAAAAGAAAGCTCTATTTGTGGGAAAAAAAGGACATCAATTTTGTTTGGGAGCCACTTTGCACGACTGCGCAATTGTCAGTTAAAGTGACGCAGTGCCGAATCGCAAAAAGGGGCCTGGTCCTTTGGCTGCAAATTGGTCCGGTCTGAAAGTGGTTAAAATAAGTACCAATAAAAGGGCCGCGGCCATTTCATTTCAAATCCAAAACTAGTGTGTGTGTTTTTTACTGTTTAATTAGTTCAACCTACGGTCCCATGCCAGACATTGGGCCGACTTCTGCCCGACTTCTGTACACACTAGCCAAATGTTGGTTGATTTCTGTGGAACCGTCCGATACCGGGTGATATTCGGCCCATGTGTACCAGCCTTAAAAGACAAGTAACTGTATTTTATATATATTTATGTGTATTTTTATGTGTATTATATATATATATATATATTTTTTTTAGAATCATACTAATCTAGGTGGATGCAGCATCGGTCTGATGCTACATCTGTCCCTCGCCGACTCTAAGGTTGAGAACCAAGCGATCAAACACTGCTGATCGCTCGGTTCTCAGTGCTCCTTGAGCAAAGAGCTGGTGACTGTCAGTCCCTGCTCTCTGCTATGCCCCCCCCCCCCCATGCTCACTAGAGTGCTGGGCTGTGGAAGGGGTGGAAGCAGCTGGCTCTGGCTCTCAGTGGCTCGCTCGGTTTTTAAATTGTCACTTATAGAGAATTTTAAGTACCATAGTTTGTCGCCATTTCACAGGTGTGCAAAATCTTGACATGTTTGGTATCTATGTGCATGCGAGTACATGTGCTGCAACATGTAAAGCCATGATTTTAGTTACGCATTGGGTCATCCATGTCCAGAACTTTTGAATCGATGGACAATACCAAATAATTTGATGGAAGTCATTAGGTGAGAAAGTACATTGCCAACGCTCAAAAGAACAAGACTGGTAAATGCCAGCAAGCCTAGCTAGAATGAAGTATATTCTAGGTAAAAAATGTTTTTGAATAAACCAATATCTAGCATAGATTGGCTGCTAAATGGACAATCCCACATGTCTTGCCAATCCTCAACCTGGAGATCTGGGACAACTCCTGTCCATTTTTCTCTGCATATTGACACTGAGGGAGATTGCATAGGAAAAAAGTTCTTCATAAACTTAAATTCGGTAGGGTAGTTAGGTGACATTATATCTGGCACCTCATCCTCAAAATAGTATGTATATTCTTTATAAACTCCTGACAGGAACTTTTTCAATGAATCAGTTTTGAAGAGTTGAGTCTCTAAGCAGGGTGAACCAAATTGTCTCAAAAAGGCATGGCACAGTAGTAAATAATCTAAACAAATAGAAATTGGGAAGGGCAAATATCTTTTTTTTTTGTGATCTTTAAAGCATATCTAAACCCTCAAAAATATACGTATATATTATGTATTCCATTAGTTTCACCAGGTGATATGACCAGTAAATATACCTCCTGGGTTATGGTGGCTACACTCATACTTCCACTATGGAGGAGCAATAAATACACCCTTGGACAGCAGCATGGTCAACCTGTGAAGAGGCTAGTGTCAGATAGACTAGAAGATTTAGATGTACTTAACTGGCAAAAAATAAAAGGCTAACTATAGCTAATATGCTTTAATATGTTTTAAGCAGTTACAGAAACATTTTTGTTTCCTTTTTAGGATAAAGGTTTTAACTAAAGGAACAAAAGCTGACCATTGTATGTGCTCCTGTCAGTGTTAAATGGTTTGTCCCACCCTTCTAAGTGCTATTTTTACTGGACTGCTTGGTTTTTTAAAAGATGGTGAAAACAACAGACTTACTGGCAGGATCAACAGTTAAAAATAAAGGAAAAGAGAAAAAACAAATGCAGCCAAGGATTTGAGAGCTGCAAAATACATATATTTAAAAAAAAAAAAATTGGGGGGTACGCTTTAAGGATCTTTGAGGATTAATTAACTTACTGTACATGCAACAAGATGGGTCAGGGGTGGCTTGTTTTAAAGTTATTTTACTGATTGTCAGGAATATGTAAATACTTTAATGCCCATAGTTTAGACACAGATGTACTGAGATTCTGCTATTGCTCCATCATTCCCTTGAGTATTGTAACGCTGGTCCTCAATGCCACTGATACAGATCTGCTAACAAAGCATCACAGTGGCATGCTGGCAGAAGGAGAAACAGATTACACTCACTTTTAACACACAGGATTACACTCACCAAGCACGTTACTAGTAACACTACAGGAACACTAAGGCCCCTTTCACACGAGGCGGACTCCGCTTGCACGGAGCCCGCCTCTGTCCGTCGGCTCAGCAGGAGATCTCTCCGTTGATCTCCGCTGAGCCGGCGGATGACAAGCCTCTCTCCGCTGAGCGGGGAGGGGCTTGCGAGCGCCACTGGTCTCTATGGAGAGATCGGATGAAAACGGACAGTGTGTCCGTTTTCATCAGATCTCACCCGATCCGATCCGCCAGCGACGGATCTGGACGTGGGGCCATACGTCTGCTTTTGGCGGATGGACCGGGTCGGATGTCAGCGGACATGTCTCCGCTGACATCCGACGAGTGCCCGTTTAGATCCGCCGTCAAAACTGACAGGCGGATCTGAACGGTCCGTCCATGTGAAAGGGGCCTAAGTGCCATGTGCCTGGCTAATAAATGAGAGTGAGAGACACTAGAAGCAACTGCTCTCTGTAGCTGCTGCCCTGTGGCACGAACTGGTTAACAGCTGTATCAAGAGTTGCTGAGCACAATAGACTGAGTCAGGCAGCACTGCACTGAGGGAACTGTAGTCCAGAGGATTTACTATCTGCTGTTAGAGAGAATGAGCCCTTTAGGAACTGACACAGCCACAGAGTTTCAAAATAATTGGTATTTATGGGCCCAAAGTGTGCCAAGAATACCCCATACCACTATAGCTCCAGCTATGATTGTTGACACAAGGCAGTTTGGGTCTATAGATTCATACCGTTGATACCAAACCCTACCATATGTATGCCTTTGATTTATCAGACCTGGCTAAAAAAAAAATTCCAGTCTCCAACTGTCCAGTTTTGATGAGCATGTGCCCATTGCAGCCTTAGCTTTCGGTTCTTGGCTGACAGAAGTTGAACCTGATGTGATATTTTACTGTTTTAGCCCATCCACCTCAGGGTGGATCAATTCTGAAACGCTTTTCTGCTCACCACAGTTGTAAAAAAGTGATTTTCTGAATTACTGTAAACTTTCTATCAGTTCCAACCTTTCTGGACATTCTCCACTGACCTATCTTATCAATAAGATGCTCTCATCCCCAAAAACTGCCTCGTATTGGATTAAATTTTTTTTTCTATTCACACTTTTTTTTTGAGCAAATTCTAGAGGTTGTTGTATGTAAAAATACCAGGGGATCAGCAATTACAGAAATGTTAAAACTAGGCCACCTGACACCAACTATCATGCCATGGACAAAATCACTGTGTTAATATAAAAGATAAGAAAATTAGCAATTAAGAGCCCCAAGGGGTTAGAGCTTATGACTATGCAATTAGAGGTTTCTGCTGGCTGAATCAGTGGAGATCAAACTCTGCTGGTCCTGCCTGTCTCAGCTGGTGAAAGAAGCAATGTACTACCTGGAATAAAGCGTAATATTAGGGCTTGTTCGTGAATATTTAAATATGTCAAGCCCTTTCATTGGCATATTTCATGTAAGTGCTGAAATTACCAGTATGTTACTTGTGAATTCAATTTTGAAAGGCATTTTGCTCATTACTTACCATAATCTCTGTGACAGTTCCCTATGCCATAATCAGTTTACTCAATAAGGCATGCATATCTATCTCGCATGCTTTAAATGGCCTTTACATTCAGCATTCGACAGAATAATTACTATTCTATATGATATTATACAGTTAACCTAACCCATCCTACTCCTAGAGAGATGCTGTAATGACTTGATAATGATATGCCAAAGAGGATGCCCCAATCTCCTTTCTAGTATAATTTACAGTAGTTAAAGGTCACGTTGGCATTTTGTTCTGTTTTGCAGACCCCGATATTGAGATACGAGAGAACTTCTTGCCTCTTCTGACTGGCAAAAGGCGTCCCTCTCTCACTGATATGTGCTTATCATGTAGTACCCTGAAGTTTAGCGGTTAGTCTGCATGATATCTAGAGGTGCTGTCCTCATATCCCCCTTGTGTCACCATATGTGCAGGAACCTCATGGTAAACTAAATTTGATCTAAAAGAGACATGGTAAACTAAATTTGATCTAAAAGAGATATTGGGTCACTTGTTAAACTGATCTATTGGTTGTCATGGTGAATTTACTTCATCAGGAACTGTATAAAATCCTAAATGTGGGCAGGCTGAAAATATATATCTTTTTTGGAGAATGTTTACATGATTTTTTTTCTAGCACCTCATGCCCCTCATCTAGATAACAATCATATGAAGACACTGACATTTGTTGCTTACAAGTTAAAATTGTATTTTTTGCTAGAAAATTACTTAGAACCCCCAAACATTAAAATATGTATTATTTGCTAGAAAATATATATATATACCCCCATACATATATATATATATATTTTTTTTTTTATTTTTTTTAGCAGAGACCTTAGAAAATAAAATGTTTGTTGCAATATTTAGGTCACACTGTATTTGCGCAGCGTCCTTTCAAATATAATTTTTTTTTTGGAAAAAATACATTTTAAAGTGGTTGTAAACCCTCTAATACAACTTTATCTTTTCAAAAACTGCATAACACAGGCAGCTGATCGCTGCCTGTGAAAGTGCACTTACTTGGTTACTTTCGATTATATTCATGTTTGCGTTGTGAATGACGTCATGCGCGATTGCGCAGTATGTACTTGCTAGATCGGCATATCTATAATGCCGTTTGTATATGTCCGGCTTGTATACTTTGTGCTGTGCGTGACATTCTCCTCTGAACGGCATAGAGGAGAAGTCTCCCGATGCACAAATCATTCTCCTTTTCCTGACACTCCCCCTTGTGACTGAACAAGACATCACACAGGGTAGTAAATTAGAGGAGAGAGAGAGAGAGACACACAGGAAGCCAGCAAGCCAGCAGTTCTTTAGCCTGGATATTACATATAAATAATGTTTAATTATGTTTTAATCTAAAATGCCAATGTAATATTAATAAATTAGTAATGCATTTAAATATATATATATATAATGAAACATCTATACTGTTCACTATATATATTACAGCCTTGATCTTAATTTCATGTAATGCTCTGTTGCCGTAGTAACGGCAATCGAGAGCGAGGCTTGGTTACGACGGTACAGCGCATGTGCGAGATTTCGACAGGGCAGCGAAGTAAGGGCAGAAATGAAATTGGCTTCAGAAATCAGCAGTAACAATGGCGCAGGCGATACCCGGAACACAACGAAAAATCAAACTCAACAAAAAGGTACTTATAGCGCTCGTTTTTCTATTTGGAACACATAGCATGCTTGGTTATGTTAATACACATACAATTAGTTAAAAAATAGAATTTTTTGTGGGGTTTACTTTACTCTACTTTACTTTACTCTTTAATGAACAAATAAAAAAAAAAATCACAATAGTGACCCCAACTATTTTTGTATAATGTAAAAGATGATGTTACAGATGAGTATATAGATACCTAACATTTCACGCTTTAAAATTGAGCACGCTCATGGAACGGCGACAAACTACGGTACTTCTCTCCATAGGCGATGATTTAAAATTATTTGCAGGTTACCAGTTTAGAGTTACAGAGGAGGTCTTGCACTAGAATTATTGCTCTTGCTCTAACGACTCTCCCATTGCTTATAAAAGTGATTATGTGGTGAATCCACCACTGAGATCACTTTTATCAGAAATCTGGCCACCTAGTGAAAAAAGGGGTTATGCATACTTGCCACCTGTCCCGAATTTCCCAGGACATTCTCCAGATTTAGATCTTACCGTTTCCCGGGAAATGTTGCAGCCAGTACTGGTAAAATGTCTCAGCCGGCTGCCATTTTACTGAAGACCAGCTATCATGAGGAAGAAAGAAGAGGATGTAAGGAGGGACTCCGCTGGCTAGGAAAACCTGGAAACCTGCTAGGAAACCTGATGTAAGGAGGGACTGCGCTGACTGGGGACACCTTATGTAAGGAGGGACTCTTCTGGGGGCACCTGGTCTAAGGAGGGACTCTTCTGGGGGCACCTGGTCTAAGGAGGGACTCTTCTGGGGGCACCTGGTCTAAGGAGGGACTCTTCTGGGGGCACCTGGTCTAAGGAGGGACTCTTCTGGGGGCACCTGGTCTAAGGAGGGACTCTTCTGGGGGCACCTGGTCTTAGGAGGGACTCTTCTGGGGGCATCTGGTCTAAGGAGGGACTCTTCTGGGGGGCACCTGGTCTAAGGAGGGACTCTTCTGGGGGCACCTGGTCTAAGGAGGGACTCTTCTGGGGGTACCTGGTCTAAGGAGGGACTCTTCTGGGGGCACCTGGTCTAAGGAGGGACTCTGCGGGGGCACCTGGTCTAAGGAGGGACTCTGCGGGGGCACCTGGTCTAAGGAGGGACTCTACGGGGGCACCTGGTCTAAGGAGGGACTCTGCTGGGGGCACCTGATGTAAGGAGGGACTCTGCTGGGGGCACCTGGTCTAAGGAGGGACTCCGCTGGCGGGAACCTGATGTAAGGAGGGACTCTGCTGGGGGCACCTGATGCAAGGAGGGACTCTGCTGGAAATGCCTGGTGTAAGTAGGGACACTGCTGGGAATGCCTGGTTTAAGGAGTGACTCTAATGTGGTCACCTATCTGGTGGCAGGTGACGGTGGCAAGTGACACGCTCAGGGCTCCCTCTGATTCTGCATTATGGTGAGTTGAAGTATTTCATTTTATATTACAATGTAATAATAGAAATAATGTGCTTAAATCAACCCAACACCATACCAACCATGGTGCCGTTATGATTGAAGCGCCAACACCAGGTGTTTGGAGTATCTTTATCTGCTGATTATTAAACTTTCTGGAAACACACATATATCTATTGTGGTGTAGGATCTGGGCCTGCTGTCCCTCCATCCCTCTTTCTTTCCTTTGTTCTCTCTCCTTCCCTCCCTATTTCTTTCTTTCGTTCTCTCTCTCCCTCCATCCCTTGTTCATCTCAGACTCTAACCACACACTCCTTTGAGCCACGCCCATTTAAGCCACACCCACTTTTTCATTTAAACCACGCCGCATTTTTATTAACGCGATACTTCCCGCCTTCAAACAAATCCCTCGCCCCCTAATTATAGCAAGACTCCGCCTACAGACAAAAAAGTGTCCCTATAACATCTTTTGCAATGTTGGCAACTATGGATTATGGCTACAGCTAGATGCCATAACCCATAGTTGCAAACATTGCAAAAACATTTGCAAAAACATGGCATACATTTACAGTTAGGCAGTCAGCAAGTAATCTATGATCACAGCATAAACTTTAATTTTATAACATCAGCATTGTAATACCAATATAAACAATAGTTCTATCTGACAATTCAATATAAGCTTACTTGAAAAAAGTAGTTTCATGTTGTGAGTGCTGCTTGTGTACTGGCCAATTTTTCCACAACTTCCTGGATTCCCTGCATGATATACAGCTTCTCCTCTGCTGTTTACTTTAAATTTCTAAAGAATACATATCCCATGGTACCTTGCTGCCTGCAAACTGTGATTCCTGTACTGACTCCGCCTCATGAATCTCCTCCTCTCACCACCTCTGTAGTTCAGAAGGCAGGCTCTGTGAAATGTGTGACACAGCAGGGCACACTCACAGGGCATAGTGAATACGTGTCAAGAGTTAAAGAAAGTAAATGTGTGGGAATTTTCACAAAGTAAGTTTCACAAACTTCATGATCATTCATATTAATAGGACTAGGCTGGAAATAGTTTAAACACAATGTTGACATTAATATATGATTTTATATTTTAGAGGAACTCCAAAGGAGGGAGAAATGCATGCTGTGAAATGTGTTGAGTTTTATTGATTTTTAACAAATTTGCGACTTTGACTTACCTATTATTATGGTGATTCACTTCCTTACTCTGCACCTTGTAGACTCCTAACATTTAAGTGCAAATTCAAGTACAATTCATATATGTGCAATAGTATCCTCTAAAAATATATTGCAACAAGTATAACATATAAATATATTAGCAATTAGTATAAGAATAGAATAAATTTATAAACGGATACTTGTTTAAATAAAAAAGTGACAAGTGCTGAAAATATGAATCCAAATCAATAAGTGGTTATAAACTTAGCAGTATAATGAGTCCATAACTAATTACTTATTGAAGGAAAAAGTGACATGTGCTAAACATACAGTATGAGTCCATAGATTAGTGTTCTCCCCACCAGGAGGTAGACCGCATTCACAGCACACTCTGGCTGAAAAATACACCCCATGTCCACAAATGATATACCTCTTTCCTCCTTAGCTTCTCTGCCCCATCGGCCTCATACACATATAGGAATGATAAAAAAAGCAAACCCCATAGTGTCAATCTGTTTGATAATTTATTTAAAAGCAATTAAAAATGCACTTGAATGATATTAGGCATTCACAAGCATAAGAAAACAGGAAGTCCGGGACTCAATGCGTTCCACAGCCCAAAACCGTAAGTGACGTGTCAGCCCTGATGATGTTGTTTTGACGAAATGTGTATGGCCAAGCTTCCAGCGTCAATTCATCACTTCTGGTAAAAAAAAGTTTGCATATGTTAATTTTTGTGAACACATGAGCAATTAAAGGGGTTAATTGGATTGACTCCAGCACCAATAATATAGTTTTTACAGCATAATAACAACTTACCTCGATAAAGCAGCGCCACAACCACTTTTTATTTTCCATTGATTCCAATTTACCTGTCCATCTGCTAATACCCTAATATATGTTCTGCTTTTGTTTAGTTTTCTAGTTTATATTCCTTTTTGAGGATTTATGGACAGCTGATTGAAGAAGAAAATACATCTACAAGACTTTTATGCTAGATTGCCAAGCTCCCCCATATTATTGTGGGGTCTTTGAATTTGAATTATGCTTAGAATTAATAAATCATAACTAATTTTTACTTTAATGCAAACACTCTTTAAATTGCAAGTAGTATACAACGTATAATGCAAGGATAGACACTTGCAAAATGATGCGTCTTGTGACTTTTTAGAGTATTCTTCAGCTGCTTTGCAAGCATAATAGGAGGATCTAGGATCCTCCAAGACCTCATGGTGTCAGCTTTTCAAGCTTCACAGCCCAGAGGTGATGGGCTTTTCATACATCCCTCCTAGTATGTCATTATGCTCCTACATTTGTATAAGGGACAGAGAACATTTCTGCACAAAATAATGTGGCTCCTCTCAGTTACTGCATGCCTTGTGCCCTCCCTTCTCATTTCTTGATAGCTAAATTTTCTTAACCACTTCAGCCCCGGACCAATTGTCAGCTTAAGGACCAGAGGTCTTTTTTCAATTTCGCACTGCACTACTTTAACTGGTAATTGTGCGGTCATGCAATTTTGTAACGAAACGAAATTTGCGTCCTTTTCTTCCCACAAATAGAGCTTTCTTTTGATGGTATTTGATTGCCTCTGTGATTTTTATTTTTTGCGATATAAACGGAAAAAGAGCGAAAATTTTGAAAAAAAAAGAGATTTTCTACTTTTTGTTATAAAAAAAATCTAATAAACTCAATTTTAGTCAAACATTTGGGCCAAAATGTATTCAGCCACATGTCTTTAGTAAAAAAAATGCCAATAAGCGTATATTTATTGGTTTGCGCAAAAGTTATAGCGTCTACAAACTAGAGTACATTTTCTGGAATTTACACCGCTTTTAATTTATGACTGCCTATTTCATTTCTTGAGGTGCTAAAATGGCAGAGAAGTACAAAACCCCCCCAAATGACCCCATTTTGGAAAGTAGACACCCCAAGCTATTTGCTGAGAGGCATGTTGAGCCCATTGAATATTTTTTTTTTTAGTCCCAAGTGATTGAATAAAGACAAAAATAAAAAATAATTTTTTTTTTCTTCAAAAAGTTGTCACTAAATTATATATTGCTCACACATGCCATAGTTATATGTGGAATTGCACCCCAAAATACATTTTGCTGCTTCTCCTGAGTATGGGGATACCACATGTGTGGGACTTTTTGGGAGCCTAGCCGCGTACGGGGCCCCGAAAACCCAAGCACCGCCTTCAGGATTTCTAAGGGTGCAAATTTTTGATTTCACTCCTCACTACCTATCACAGTTTCGAAGGCCATAAAATGCCAAAATAGCACAAAACCCCCCCAAATGACCCCATTTTGGAAAGTAGACACCCCAAGCTATTTGTTGAGAGGCATGGTGAGTATTTTACAGCTCTCATTTGTTTTTGAAAATGAAGAAAGTAAAGAAAAAAAATTTTTTTTTTTCTTTTTTCAATTTTCAAAACTTTGTGACAAAAAGCGACATCTGCAAAATACTCACAATACCTCTCAGCAAATAGCTTGGGGTGTCTACTTTCCAAAATGGGGTCATTTTGGGGGGTTTTATGCCATCTGGGCATTCCATGGCCTCCGAAACTGTGATTGGCAGTGAGAAGTGAAATAAAAAAATTACTCCCTTAGAAAGCCTGAAGGCGGTGCTTGGTTTTTGGGGTTCCGTACGCAGCTAGGCTCCCAAAAAGTCCCACACATGTGGTATCCCCGTACTCAGGAGAAGCAACAGAATGTATTTTGGGGTGTATTTCCACATATGCCCATGACATGTTTGAGCAATATATCATTTAGTGACAACTTTTTGTAAAAAAAATATATATATTTTTTTTTTTCATTATTCAATCTCTTGGGACAAAAAAAAAAAAATATTTAATGGGCTCAACATTGCTCTCAGCAAATAGCTTGGGGTGTCTACTTTCCAAAATGGGGTCATTTGGGGGGGTTTGAACTGTCCTGGCATTTTATGCACAACATTTAGAAGCCTATGTCACACGTCACCCACTCTTCTAACCACTTGAAGATAAAGCCCTTTCTGACACTTTTTGTTTACATGAAAACATATTTTTTTTTTGCAAGAAAATTACGTTGAACCCCAAACACTATATATATTGTTAAAGCAAAGGCCCTACAGATTAAAATGGTGGGTGTTGCATTTTTTTTTTTCCACACAGTATTTGCGCAGCGATTTTTCAAACGCATTTTTTGTGGAAAAAATACACTTTTTTTTATTTTAATGCACTAAAACACACTATATTGCTCAAATTTTTGATGAAATAAAAAATATGATCTTAGGCCGAGTACATGGATACCAAACACGACATGCTTTAAAATTGCGCACAAACACGCAGTGGCGACAAACTACATACATTTTTAAAAGCCTTTAAAAGCCTTTACATGATACCACATTAGATTCACGGAGGAGGTCTACTGCTAAAATTACTGCCCTCGATCTGACCTTCGCGGTGATACCTCACATGCATGCTGCAATTGCTGTTTACATATGACGCCAGACCAACGCTTGTGTACGCCTTTGCGCAAGAGAAGGGGGGGCAGGGGTGCTTTTTTTTTTTTTTTTTAGTTTTTTTTTTTATTTATTTAGCTTTTTTATTCTATTTTTAAACTGTTCCTTCCATTTTTTTTCTTTGTTATGATTTTTATTGTTATCTCAGGGAATGTAAATATCCCCTATGATAGCAATAGGCAGTGACAGGTACTCTTTTTTTGAAAAAATTGGGGTCTATTAGACCCTAGATCTTTCCTCTGCCCTCAAAGCATCTGACCACACCAAGATTGGTGTGATAAAATGCTTTCCCAATTTCCCAATGGCGCGGTTTATATCCGGGAGGGGGGACATTCCCTCCTACTGCTTGTAAAAGCAGTCTAGAGGCTAATTACCCGCTAGAATTGCTTTTACATGAAAGCCGATCACTGGCTGAAAAGAATGATACCAAGATGATACCTAAACCTGCAGGCATCATTCTGGTATAACCATTCAAAGTCCAGCAACATACTGGACATATATTGTAATCTTTTTTTTTTTCATGCAGCCTCTTGGCTGAACGAAAAAAAAGAGATTGATTGGTGGGTATGCCCACCATTAGAATACCTCCCTTCATCCACCCACTTCTAATGATGGGCATACATGCACCATTTATATATGCCGATGCATGGGGGCATCCTCCCGCAAAAGTTATGCCGTGTACACACGGTCGGAATTTCGACCGTATGTACGTGGCATTAGGAGCCAATCGCTCCTCCGCCCCCCTGCTGCCCCCATGCTTCGGCACATATGCTCTTTTTTTTAACTGTGGTGGTGAAATCACCTCCTACAGCGTTGGAGTCGCGGCTTTATGTATCGTGGGAGCAAACGCTGTTGCTGTCAAGATAAATAAATCCGCACTGCAACTGAATGGCGCACCTGAAAACAAAAAATGCTTAACACTAAAACACAGTAAACAAAATTACATACCTGAAAAGCAAGCATGATAAAACATGATAAAACATAATAAAACATTGCAGAATAGAATGGAGTAAAAAAAGAGCAACAATAGAGAGAGAGAGAGAACAATAAAACGACAACTATTTTTGTTTTTTTTATTTTTTTGAGATTCACAGGTAAAAAAGCTCCTGACTGTTAGCGACTGAATCAAAACGCTACCACAAAAAAAATGTTAGCGATCGCAGGGATCAGGCCTGACTCTGCGAACACTGCAGTTATGTGTGCTTAGTGTTTTGTAAGTGACAGTGATCGATCGATACTGCACTTGGGTGGGCTGGGCTGGGCGGAGGGGGAAAACGCAGGTGCTAGCAGGTATCTGGGCTGATCCCGCTAACAATGCGTTTTTTTGGAACCCTAAACTGCTGGGACGCTAGTATAGATCTGATCAGATCAGATATTGATCTGTTCAGATACTATACCACTAAGGGAGGTGTATGCTTTGCGCGTGGGTGTTTGCGGTACTGGCACTAACCTGGGGCGACGCAGACCTTATTTGACCCTAAAACCTAATTGATATCACCCGCCGGGCGATCAGGGGGTTAAACCGTTATTGGGTAATAAATGGCGGGTGCCCTGACAGTATAAAAAACAAGCTAACTAACCAGCGTCACCCGTAACAGTAATACAAAAAAAAACTGGTTACCTAGCGACACTAATGCAGGGATCAGAAAAACGATCGCTTAGTGACACTGGCAAAAGGGGGTGAAAGGGTTAACTAGGGGCAATCAGGGGGTTAAACCTTTATTAGGTAATATATGGGGGTACCTGACGCTATATAAAAACCTGACGGGGAACCTAAATAACGAAATAACTAACTGGCTAACCAGCGTCACCAGTGACATTTTATACGGTGATCACTGGTGAAAGGGTTAACTCTAGGGGCAATCAGGGGTTAAAACCTTTATTTAGGTTGTAATATGGGGGTACCTGACCTATAAACCTATTTATGAACCTATATAAACATGGCGGTTAACCTAAAAAAAAACTGGTTACCTAGCGACACTAATGCAGCGATCAGAAAAACGATCGCTTAGTGACACTGGCAAAAGGGGGTGAAAGGGTTAACTAGGGGCAATCAGGGGGTTAAACCTTTATTAGGTAATATATGGGGGTACCTGACGCTATATAAAAACCTGACGGGGAACCTAAATAACGAAATAACTGACTGGCTAACCAGCGTCACCAGTGACAGTTATACGGTGATTACTGGTGAAAGGGTTAACTCTAGGGGCAATCAGGGGGTTAAAACCTTTATTTAGGTTGTAATATGGGGGTACCTGACCTATAAAACTATTTATGAACCTATATAAAACATGGCGGTTAAAATAAAAAAAAAATGGTTACCTAGCGACACAATGCAGCGATCAGAAAAACGATCGCTTAGTGACACTGGCAAAAGGGGGTGAAGGGGTTAACTAGGGGCAATCAGGGGGTTAAACCTTTATTAGGGGGGGGTAGGGGGCTACCTAGGACCTAAAACTAACTGCCCTGACAGTTATTACAGTCACACTGACACTAAATGCAGTGATCAGTAAATAAATGATCACTGCAATTAGTGACACTGTGACTGGGGGGGGAGGGGGTGATCTGGGGGGTGATCAGGGGGTGACAGGGGGGTGTTTTGTGTGCCTAACTGTACTGGTGTCAGTGTAGTGTTGTGCACTGACCTTAACATGTTCGCCGCTCGGCGTCTCCGGTCACATAGACCGGCGCACCGAGCGTGACATCACTTCCGCCTTCCTGTCTATACAATAGACAGGAAGGGGAAGCTTTTCATTCGCCAGGAGCGATCGCGAGGGGGTGGCCAGAAACCACTGGCCGTCCCCTCGTCCCGGATCGCTCCTGAAGCGATGCCGACCGTCCCCGCCGGCGGAGGGGGGTCCGATCGGACCCCCCAACCGCCTAAAGAATGGCACGTACAGGTACGTGGTTCTGCCTGTACGTGCCATTCTGCCGACGTATATCTACATGGGGCGGTCGGCAAGTGGTTAAATGAGTAACCAATGTCTCATAACAATGCAGGAGGGAAGGTTAGAACTGTGCGATTACATGCCCTTTTCCTAGCAAAGTATGAAAGTTCTTACTACAGAAAATTTCCTATGAAAGATGCTCAGATGTTAGCACCAATTTATCACTTCCCACCAGTGGCGGCTGGTGGTCAAAATTTTAGGGGGGGCGCAAAACAGACCTTGCCCCCTCACTCGCACATACACCCCCACCCCCCCCCCCCCCCCCAGGCAGGCTCTTGTACTACCTAGTAGATGGCAGATCTACAGGAAATTGCACAGACTGTATTGTGTATGGTCTGGTGAAAAAGGGGATTGGACAGGGTATGGTCAGCTTTAGGACAATACCAAGAAATAAGCTGCTTTCATATAGGAAAGAGGAGGGATAGCCAAGATATACACAACCAGCAGGAAGGGGTGTGCAGGGATGGATGGATAGACAGGTAGGTGAGTAGGTGGATGGATGGGGTGGGTGGATGCGGTGGATGGAGTGAGTGGATGGGGTGGATGGAATGAGTGGATGGATGGGGTGGATGGATGCGGTGGATGGAGTGAGTGGATGGGGTGGATGGATGGGGTGGGTGGATGCATGGATGGATGGATGGATGGGGTGGGTGGGTGGATGGATGGTGGATGGATGGATGGGGTGGGTGGATGGGGTGAGTGGATGGATGGATGGGGTGGGTGGATGCGGTGGATGGAGTGAGTGGATGGGGTGGGTGGGTGGGTAGATGGATGGATGGATGGATGGGGTGGGTGGATGCGGTGGATGGGGTGGGTGGATGGATGGATGGGGTGGGTGGATGCGGTGGATGGATAGATGGGGTGGGTGGATGGATGGGGTGGGTGGATGGAGTGAGTGGATGGATGGGGTGGGTGGATGCGGTGGATGGATGGATGGATGGGGTGGGTGGATGGATGGGTGAATGGATGGGGTGGGCGGATGCGGTGGATGGATGGATGGGGTGGGTGGATGGATGGGTGGATGGATGGGGTGGGTGGATGCGGTGGATGGATGGATGGGGTGGATGCGGTGGATGGATGGAGTGGGTGGGTGGATGGATGGATGGATGGATGGATGGATGGGGTGGGTGGATGCGGTGGATGGATGGATGGGGTGGGTGGATGCGGTGGATGGATGGATGGGGTGGGTGGATGGATGGGTGAATGGATGGGGTGGGTGGATGCGGTGGATGGATGGATGGGGTGGGTGGATGGATGGATGGGTGGATGGATGGGGTGGGTGGATGCGGTGGATGGATGGATGGGGTGGGTGGATGGATGGGTGGATGGATGGGGTGGGTGGATGCGGTGGATGGATGGATGGGGTGGATGCGGTGGATGGATGGAGTGGGTGGGTGGATGGATGGATGGATGGATGGGGTGGGTGGATGCGGTGGATGGATGGATGGGGTGGGTGGATGCGGTGGATGGATGGATGGGGTGGGTGGATGCGGTGGATGGATGGATGGGGTGGGTGGATGGATGGGATGGATGGAGATATTTAATGATCAGGGGGTGGTGGATCTGCCTGTCAGTGTTCTGATTCAGCACAGATCAGTGTAGAGTGAAGGACTTGTCTTCCCCTCTAGCTGTCATCTCCTGTCCTCCCAGCACAATGTCACCATCCAGTATGATCAGACCCCCCTGCCAGGGAGAAGCTCTGGTCTCTGCTATCAGACTGGATGTAAATACAGCTGGATGAGATGAGAGGAGATGAGGAGAGGAGAGGAGAGGAGAGGACAGCCTGAACAACATAACATCTAGCATTATCCACTCGTGCCAGGCTGCCCCTCCCCCCACCTGACACACATTACAGTAGCAGCCCAGATGAACTGTCTCCGGAGTCCGGAATGTGCCTCTCAAGTCTCAAGCCTTCAGTGCACTCCCCTCCTCCCCCCCTGCTGCAGGTCTGAGAGCACCTAAAACGTTTCCTAATATCTTACCTGTCCCGTTCACCGGCCGACTCCTCTGCTCCTGTTCAGACATGCAGTCAGGATGAGTGATTCGTAAAACCGGAAGTGATTGGCTGGTCCGATAAAAGCACCGCCCTACATCCTATGGACCAGCCAATCACTATCCACCATCAGGACATACAATGCAGAAGAATGCCCCAATGAGCGTCTTGTGGCACTCTGCATAGCGCCACAAGGCATAAAAAAAAACGCAAATGAAGCGCTTTGCCAGCAATCGCGGGATTGCATTGGCATGACGCTCCCATAGTGCACTGTGACCGGCGCCCGCCCCGAACACAGTGCACTTAAAGGAACCTTTTTTTGAAATTTTATTTATTTTTATTTTTTTTTAAAGGGACATTTTTTTTTTTTTTTAAATTTTTTTTTTTGTGACTGGCATTAGGGGGGGGGGGCGGCGCCCATGCGCCCCCTATGGACGGGCCGCCACTGCTTCCCACTAGTGCTGATGAACACACTCCATAAGATGATAATATTTAATATGAGTGATAATATTTAGTATGGGTAATGCAAAAGGTAAAACAGATTGTTGCACAATTTTTAACTTGCAGTTTCAGAGTGTTTGCATTAAAAAAGATACTTTAGTTCTGTTTAAAAGTCCAACTCCAACTATTTTACTTATACTAATATACTTATATTTTGTTCTCACATTAATGCTTTTATTTTTTTATTACTTCAGGTACTCCCCAATCTCTACGGAAAGTTGCAGATATGTACAGTGGAGAGCCGTACTTCTTCCTCTCTATTGGATTTGAACAGGGTCTACAGTATGAACAACACCAGTTCCAGTGTTGTGTCTCCACCCCACTCACTCTGCTGTGCCATTCACAAAGCATGGCACAAATGCCATCACTGTGTTGTGCTCTGTGAATGGTACAGCAGAGTGAGGAAAGCAGAGACACAACACTGAAGGAGGTGCTTGATAATTTTGGGCTCTCTGTTCTGTGCCTCGACCCCAAGAACAACCTCAGCCCCTCTGGCACACCTGGTTGAATAAAAGTGCTGCACGCACAAGTAACAACACAACTGTAAAACACCTTTCGCCTGGCTGTGAAGTGTTACCAGTAAATAAACACACACACCCAGTTAGTGAAATACATGTTTAATATAAATGTTTAATCTATTAATGCAGATTCGCATTAATGACATTGTAAACAGAATTAACCACTTGCCACCCCCCCCCCCCCCCACCGTCAACTGACAGAGGAGCGGTGCGACTCTCGTTCTGGGTGGACGTCGCCCCAAAGCGGCCGCTCTCGTGCTCCTGTGGGGGCGCACGTCGATCATTTGTCAACACCATTACTATGGCAACCATGTTCAGCTCTTTAGCTGAGAATGCCAAAAGCTGTTAACACATATTTGTCAGGATATCCCATTGTTTAGCTCTCTAAGATCTCTAAGTGGCTCAAGCAGCCGAGTTCATTGCACTTGCACGGGCATGATTATTTTTAAAAAGGATAAGATGTCAACATTTACACCGATTCCAAATACGCACATAGTATGACACATTGAGGGTCATTCACTAATGCCATGTACACACGATCGGAAATTCGACCAGCAAAAGACCGATGAGAGCTTTTCATCGGAAAATGCGACTGTGTGTATGCTCCATCGGAATTTTGCTGACCGAATTTCCGCCAGCAAAAGATTGAGAGCATGTTCTCAATTTGTCCGGAAATCCTGATCGTCTGTAGCAATTCCGCCGCGCAAAATTCCTACGCATGCTCGTAAACAATTTGACGCATGCTCGGAAGCATTAAACTTAATTTTCTCGGCTCGTCGTAGTGTTGTACGTCACTGCGTTTTTGACGTTCAAAAGTTCAGCAAACTTTTGTGTAACCATGTGTATGCAAGCCAAGTTTGAGCGGAATTCATCATAGCTTTTTCCAATGAGAATTCCGACCGTGTGTACATGGCATAAGAAGAAGGCGCTGCACCAGTTCATACATCAATTGGTGTGCCGGAAACATTGTTAATCTAACGTGCGAACCGGAAGAGGCCCTTGTCCCCATCAACATGAGGACAAGGTGCTTTGGGGGGACCCCAAACACCCTCCCCATGTTTAGAGTATGTGGCCTGGTACGGTACAGAAGGGGGGGCACTCTCTCTCCCCCTTTTCCTGTGGTCTGCCAGGTTGCACGCTCGGATAAGGGTCTGGTATGGATTTAGGGGGGGGGGTCCCCACGCCATTTTTTGCTTAATTTTGGCTCTGGGCTCTCCTTAAAATCCATACCAGACCTGAAGGGCCTGGTATGGATTTTTGGGGGAACCCCCATGCCATTTTAAAACAAAAAGTTTGGCGCAGGGTTTCCCTTAATATTCATACCAGACCCAAAGGGCCTGGTTAAGGACTGGGGGGAACCATGCTGTTTTTTCAATGATTTTTATCTCTATTGCCGGTATCCGACAATAAATTACAGCCGCAAGCAGTTTTAAATTACATTTTTTCCACATCACACAGATACAAGCTAAACAAGTAGGAGAAAGATTCAAAATGAAAGGATATGATGACCAATGGATTGAAGAACAAATTCAAACAGTCAACAAAATGGACAGAAGCATCATGCTAAAAAGTAAACCAAAAAAAACATATCAAAACGAAGCACCATGCCTAATACTTGATTATAATATCCAACATAGAGATGTAGCCAAGGTGATCGAAAAACACTGGCACATCCTAAAAAAAAGACAAAGACCTCAAAACCATATTACCTCAGAAACCGAATATTATCTATAAAAGAGCCGCTACAATTAGGGACCTTATAGTGAAATCAGTAAGTGAACTACCACCTAAACCCACCTACTCTTTTTTCTCAGGAAAGGGATTTTATCCCTGCCGTAACTGTTACGCATGCAGACATGCCCAGAAGTTTCAAAAGAAAAGAACGGAATTTACTGCCACTAGCACAGGCCAATCCTATAAAATAAAAGACTTTATAGGATGCCATACTGAAGGGGTAGTCTACGTATTACAGTGCAGTTGCAACCTACAGTATGTAGGAAGAACAAAAAGGGCCCTAAAAGTTAGATTAGAAGAACATGTGCAAAACATCAAAAATTAGTTCCCCAAACACAATGTGTCAAGACATTTTGCACAAATGCAACCAAGACCCCTCCACACTACAATTTTGGGGGATTGAAAAATATAATAAGGCATGGAGAGGCAGTCATAAAATAAGGACGATAAGCCAAAAAGAATCCAAATGGATTCATACAATGCGGACCCTCACGCCAGGAGGTATGAATGTAGAATTTGACCTTAACTGTTTTTTAAGCAATTTTTAATCTGGCACGTATATATATATATTTAAACTATATATACTTTATATTATGACACTATAAAATCTCTTGACACAAGCACTGCACTTTAAGTATTCCCTATGACGTCACAACAACTAGAAAATTATAAGGCCACGACTACCTGTATATACCTGAGTCTTATGTACTTGACCACATACATGTATTATGTAAATGCACTGTATTGTATACCGGGCATCTCAAGGCCTTTTCTCGTTTCATTAGGATTATACGCACCCCCATCCTATCCCAATATTAGCATTTATTATTATTTATCAGTTTTAACCATATCATTTATATTTTAAAGAAAAACTTTTTAACATTGGTAGATTTCTATATCACCAAGAGAAAACTTTTTTAAAAACACCATTTTTAAAATTTTTCTACATTAGCATTATTTATTTGCACTGTAGACTTACACATTATCATGTAAATATTGTTTTGTTGTGTCTCTACACACACACCATTATGATTCCAGAATGTCCGACTATGGGCGAATAGTCCAATCGAACATCATTAGGGTATTTATTTTGTTTATTGTCTGCTGGAAATACCGAAATATATTCCCCTCTTTATTTACTATAACTGACAACCAGCGCGTCTAATCGGCTTATTCGATTGGTGATCGCAATCCGGACACACACCACTAACAACATCTTAAAACTAGTGCTATATGTAACCAACAAAATGGAGTCGTGCAGGATTGTGCACTAAAGTTGAAGCGCCTCAAGAAAGTGGGCGCTATACAACAATACATCTACCACCAAAAACATGGCCGCTAACAACAACACATTCGACCACAACAAAGATGGCCGACTACTTACTTCCGGTTTTAACGTCATATAAACCAACACTGCCTGACCAATCCGGTTCCCCAGATGAAGACACGTGACGTGTCGTAACGCGTAGGCAGACCAGCAGAGAGAAGGACGCGAGAAGGCGATGAGAACGCCCGGTGAATTTTATTTTTAACCCCTTATGCCTGTTTACATTTTATCTATGTAAGAGTCCATTTTTAACCAATTTAATAAATTACAATTACTCTAACATACTACACTAGTGGAGGCTTCCCTCTCTCCCTTCCCTTTTTCTGGTATGATGTCACTCTGACATAGTGACACTGAGCGCTTTAGGTCCATGGTTCAAGGGTCCTTAAAGGAGAAGGATTTGGCTGGATTACCCACTAGGCTCTGCTGACCTCTGATACCCTTACATTGGGGATATGGGATACCCCTGAAAGGCGCATTTTAATCAGTCTTAAGGTGAGAGTTCTGAGAGACCAGAAAGGGATACTAAAAATAGATGAATACCAGTGTGAACATAGTCCTAGTCAGCAACATAGTTAAACGCATAGATAAACGCTCTGACACATTTGGAGATATTCTGGAGCATCTATTGGAGAACTATTATATTGCTGCATGATTAATTCAGTGTGGACTTGTATTTATGCCACTTGAATATCAAAGACTGATCCATTCGCTTGTTTATTTGGGCTATTTATTATTCATCTATTTATTCTGGGATCATCTCACATTTATTTATTTCATCGCCATTCAAGATACTATTGAGTTTTTTTTCCTTGATTCTTTATCATAATATTTTTATCCACTTGATCCATTTGGAAACTTTTATTATTGTTGCACTTTCACATCAAATGTCACCCATTTTTTATGCATTTTTATGTACTGGGCACTTTCAATATTAGACTGTCACTATTGTTTACATTTGACTTTACTTCGCTTCTTTTGATTTTATTCCATCTGATTAGTCACTTTTTATTGATCTTATTATTTATTTCAAGATCACTTATGGAATATTAGTACTTACAGATTTATTATTGTTTACTAGTGCCACCTGCTGGTCACTAGCTACCACTGCACTTATTCACTTTATTGCTTGTTTTGCGCAAATTTACCCACCATATTTATTCCATGTTTGTGTAATTGTGAACACTTTTCATTTTGCTGCATATATTTTCTTCATTTCAACACCACTATTAACCATATAGTTACTCACAGTAGCACGAGGGATTCACATATATACATTCGCACAGATGCTTTACAGGCAGACTAAGGAGACCCCCCAGGCATGATATTTAAAGGAATATTTAATTTATATTCTTTCACTTTAAGAATTATTAAAATCACTGCTTCTGAAAAAAACTGCAGTTTTTAAACCTTTATTTTGCATTGATACGAGTCCCCTGGGGCAGGACCCGGGTCCCCAAACACTTTTTTATGACAATAACATGCATATACAGTGCCTTGCGAAAGTATTCGGCCCCCTTGAACTTTTCAACCTTTTGCCACATTTCAGGCTTCAAACATAAAGATATAACATTTTTATTTTTTGTGAAGAATCACCAACAAGTGGGACACAATTGTGAAGTGGAACAAAATCTATTGGATATTTTAAACTTTTTTAGCAAATAAAAAACTGAAAAGTGGTGCGTGCAAAATTATTCGGCCCCTTTACTTTCAGTGCATCGAACTCACTCCAGAAGTTCAGCGAGGATCTCTGAATGATCCAATGTTGTCCTAAATGACTGATGGTGATAAATAGAATCCACCTGTGTGTAATCAAGTCTCTGTATAAATGCACCTGCTCTGTGATAGTCTCAGGGTTCTGTTGAAAGCGCAGAGAGCGTCATGAAGACCAAGGAACACACCAGGCAGGTCCGTAATACTGTTGTGGAGAAGTTTAAAGCCGGATTTGGATACAAAAAGATTTCCCAAGCTTTAAACATCCCAAGGAGCACTGTGCAAGCGATCATTTTGAAATGGAAGGAGTATCAGACCACTGCAAATCTACCAAGACCTGGCTGTCCCTCTAAACTTTCAGCTCAGACAAGGAGAAGACTGATCAGAGATGCAGCCAAGAGGCCCATGATCACTCTGGATGAACTGCAGAGAACTACAGCTGAGGTGGGAGAGTCTGTCCATAGGACAACAATCAGTCGTACACTGCACAAATCTGGCCTTTATGGAAGAGTGGCAAGAAGAAAGCCATTTCTCAAAGATATCCATAAAACGTCTCATCTAAAGTTTGCCACAAGCCACCTGGGAGACACACCAAACATGTGGAAGAAGGTGCTCTGGTCCGATGAAACCAAAATTGAACTTTTTGCCCACAATGCAAAACGATATGTTTGGCGTAAAAGCAACAAAGCTCATCACCCTCAACACACCATCCCCACTGTCAAACATGGTGGTGGCAGCATCATGGTTTGGGCCTGCTTTTCTTCAGCAGGGACAGGGAAGATGGTTAAAATTGAGGGGAAGATGGATGCAGCCAAATACAGGACCATTCTGGATAAAAACCTGTTTGAGTCTGTAAAAGACCTGAAACTGGGAAGGAGATTTATCTTCCAACAAGACAATGATCCCAAACATACAGCAAAATCTACAAAGGAATGGTTCACAAATAAACGTATCCAGGTGTTAGAATGGCCAAGTCAAAGGCCAGACCTGAATCCAATCGAGAATCTGTGGAAAGAGCTGAAAAACTGCTGTTCACAAACGCTCTCCATCCAACCTCACTGAGCTCAAGCTGTTTTGCAAGGAAGAATGGGCAAGAATTTCAGTCTCTCCATGTGCAAAACTGATAGAGACATACCCCAAGTGACTTGCAGCTGTAATCGCAGGAAAAGGTGGCTCTACAAAGTATTAACGCAAGGGGGCTGAATAATTTTGCACGCCCCACTTTTCATTTTTTTATTAGTTAAAAAAGTTTCAAAAATCCAATTGTTTTCGTTCCACTTCACAATTGTGTCCCACTTGTTGGTGATTCTTCACAAAAAATAAAAATTTTATATCTTTATGTTTGAAGCCTGAAATGTGGCAAAAGGTTGAAAAGTTCAAGGGGGCCGAATACTTTTGCAAGGCACTGTACGCCTTTAAAATTAGCACTTTTGGTTTCTCATGTTCTGTCCCATATACATTAACTATTTGCATAATCATAATCATAGTGCATCAATGGGCATTCTGCGGCACTCGAATTTGCCGTGAACACCCCATAATGTTCGCTGTTCGGCGAACGGGTGAACACCGGATGTTCGAGTTTGAACTTGCGTTCGACTCGAACATCAGGCTCATCCCTAATGAGAACACACCTTTTTGAAGACATGCTAGAGTGATCAGGAATCTTCAAACTACGGCTCTCCAACTGGTGTGGAACTACACGTCACATGAGGCATTGTAAAACTCTGACATTCACAGACATGATTAGGCATGATGGGAATTGTAGTTCTTGAACAACTGGAGGGCCGTAGTTTGAAGACCTGTGCTAGACCATTATTATGCCTCCAGAATTGGGAGTGTGGCATCTACCCAACTTCTCTCTGATGGTGGACACAAGAACCTACATCTATAGAGATAGATAGATATATATCTATCGATCATACATACATACATACAGTGGGGAGAACAAGTATTTGCAGGATTTTGCAGGTTTTCCTACTTACAAAGCATGTAGGGCAGGGATATGCAATTAGCGGACCTCCAGCTGTTGCAGAACTACAAGTCCCATGAGGCATAGCAAGACTGACAGCCACAAGCATGACACCCAGAGGCAGAGGCATGATGGGGTTTTGCAACAGCTGGAGGTCTGCTAATTGCATATCCCTGATGTAGAGGTCTGTAATTTTTATCATAGGTACTCTTCAACTATGAGAGATGGAATCTAAAGCAAAAATCCAGAAAAATCACATTGTATGATTTTTAAGTAATGAATTTTCATTTTATTGCATGACATAAGTATTTGATACATCAGAAAAGCAGAACTTAATATTTGGTACAGAAACCTTTGTTTGCAATTACAGAGATCATACGTTTCCTGTAGTTCTTGACCAGGTTTGCACACACTGTAGCAGGGATTTTGGCCCACTTCTCCATACAGACCTTCAGGTTTCAGGACTGTCGCTGGGCAATACGGACTTTCAGCTCCTTCCAAAGATTTTCTATTGTGTTCAGGTCTGGAGACTGGCTAGGCCACTCCAGGACCTTGAGATGCTTCTTACAGAGCCACTCCTTAGTTGCCCTTACTGTGTGTTTCAGGTCGTTGTCATGCTGAAAGACCCAGCCATCTTCAATGCTCTTACTGAGGGAAGGCGGTTGTTGGCCAAGATCTCGCAATACATGGCCCCAGCCATCCTCCCCTCAATACGGTGCAGTCGTCCTTTGCAGAAAAGCAGCTCCAAAGAATGATATTTCCGCCTCTATGCTTCACGGTAGGTTGCCGCCCGCCCACCGTCAAATGACAGAGGAGCGGTGCGACTCTCATTCTGGGTGGACGTCGGTTGGTATGGTGTTCTTGGGGTTGTACATGTCGAGTGGAGTTTAGACCAAAAAGCTCTATTTTTGTCTCATCAGACCACATGACCTTCTCCCATTCCTCCTCTATATATACAATTCTAGTGCAAGACCTCCTCTGTAAGTCTAAACTAGTAACTTGTAAAAATGTAAAATGTAGCCTATGGAGATTTTTAAAGTGGTTGTAAAGGCAGAACCTTTTGTGTGTAGCATCCCCCCTCAGCACCCCCTAATACTTACCTGAGCCCCATCTCTGTCCAGCGATGTGCACGAGTGCCTCCGCCGTCCTGGACTCTCCCCCCTGTTTGGCAGATACAGCAGAGGTGCCACTGGCTCCCGCTGTTGTTAATCAAAGTCAGTTAGCCAATCAGGAGAGAGGGGGCAAGGCCAAACCACAGCTCCGTATCTGAATGGACACACACAGAGCTGTTGATCAGCTTGAGTGCCCCCATAGCAAGCTGCTTGCAGTGGGAGAACTTGACAGGAGGGAAGGGCCAAGAGCACCAAAGAGGGACTTGAGAAGAGGATGATGTGTGCTGCTCTGTGCAAAACCACTGCATAGAGCAGGTAAGTATAACATGTTTATTATTTTTAAAGAAAAAAAAATAAGACTTTAGTATCACTCTATGTACTAAAGTTTGACACTGTTCCACTAGTGTGCGCAATTTTAAAGCATGACATGTTAGGTATCTATTTACTTGGTGTAACATCATCTTTAACATTATTAAAAAATTGGGCTAACTTTAGTGTTTTCTTTTTTAACCGCTTCCCGACCGGCGCACACAGATGTACGTCAGCAGAATGGCACGGACAGGCATAAGGGCGTACAGGTACGTCCCTTTGAAAATTCTGCTGTGCCATCGCGTGCACACCACCGGCGGCGCGCCCCGGTCGGGACCCCTGTGAGTCTGGTCGCGGGTCCCGCAGTCTCGAACAAAATTGTCGCTCTTTTTTTGTTTATAGCATAAAAAATAAAAACCGCAGAGGTGATCAAATACCACCAAACGAAAGCTCTATTTGTGGGGAAAAAAGGACATCATTTTTGTTTGGGAGCCACGTCGCATGACCGCGCAATTGTCAGTTAAAGCGGCGCAGTGCCGAATCGCGAAAAGTGGTCTAAAGCCAGCAAAATGGTCCGGTCTGAAAGTGGTTAATTCATGAAAGTGTTTTTTTTCTCCTAAAAATCGCATTTGAAAAAGTGCATATAATGTTTGGGGGTTCTGAGTAATTTTCTAGCAAAAAAATTATGATTTTTACATGTAGGAGAGGAGTACCAGAAGAGGCCTGGGCTGGAAGTAGTTAAGCTTTGACCAAAATGCCTGGAAGCTGATTGGTTTCTATGCAGAGCTGCAAAAGATTTTGCACCAGTTTTAGAAAATCAACCCCTGAGGGTCCACACTTTTCCACTGACAACGGTTTCTAATCATATATTTATATCACAAATTACACTTTACTTCACAAAAACTGAAATGTTTGATATAACTGTAACTACTATATGGTCTGTTATGTGTTATCTGTATTGTTCTACCAGAACCAGACAGAAAGAAAATTTTGTGTTATAAAATTTCACTCTACTGTCCTTTATCAACCGCAATTGAAAAAAAAATCCATTCTCATAACTTGCTTGAATTTGTGACTTCTCATTTGTTCATTCACTATTGACTGTTCTTTGGGATGTCATTATTAATATGAATGTACAGTATGAATTAGATCAACAGAAACTCTTTTGGGTGGCTCATAGTACACTTTGCATCATAGATAGATAGCATGTTTTAACAAATGTGACTTTTTTCAATAACCAATATATAAAATTACCAGTTTTTTGGCTGCACAATTACACTAAACATCACATCTAAACATGTGAACTGTACATATAAATGAACAACGTCCAACATCATCAGTTAATATATGCACACCCACAAGGCAATGCACAACAGCTGAGCAACAATTATGACACAAGTAGCATCTGGCTGTAACATCTGATTAATATCTGTGAAGGCTTTTGCAGAACTGAATGGAATCAAAAACTGACATGCTGATTACTGATCTTGCCTTATGTTCCTGACAGAACTCAGAGAAACAATAGATAAACACTTTAGAAAGTCACTTAAAGCAGCAGTGCCACCAACTCAGATGCTTTAGGAAAATTGCAGCAGTCTGTCAGATAATAAAGCTGAACCTATAATGTGAAATTACACAGCATACTCTCATCTGAATTGGTATCTTCAATGTTACAGCACAAAAACATGATTCTGGGGGTTCCAGGTGCTCTTGCAAGAAAAAATGTAACTGTTTTATTCAAATGCTGTGCTGGATCAAACTGAAACTGGAAGGGCCAAGGTGATCTGTTTGGGGCCTTATCTAACAAGTATTGTGCAGATAGTTTTCACAAGGAAACTCAAAAATTCTCATCAAGAAGTCAATATTCTCTGTTCTTATATTTCTCTAGGGATAGGACGAATAGAAGGGGCGACAATGGACAACCTTGTCTAGTCCCGTTTGTAATCTGGAAGGGGTCTGAGAGGATGCCATTGGTTTTGACCTGTGCAGTAGGGGTTGAGTAAATTTGGTTAAGCCATTTAATCATAGTCTCCCCTAACTCAATATGCCTTAGGACCACAAACATATATTGCCAGTGAACACGGTCGAACGCCTTTTCCGTGTCAGTGTTTACAAATACAGATGGTGTATGAGTCTGGTTTGCAATGTGTATCAGATTCAGTACTTTAGTTGTGCTGTCTCTGGCTTCCGTTGTGGGGATAAAACCCACTTGATCTACATGAATTAGAGTTTGCAAATGTCAGGCTAGGCGGGTCGCCAGGATCTTAGTGAACAGCTTAAAGTGGTGTTCCCCCCCAAAAAAATTAATAATTGGAATTTTTTCTTTTTTTAACTCACCTCTAAATGTCTGTTGCTAGGGGGTCCTTCGTAGTCTGCCTCCTTCGGTGCCTGGGCTGGTGACATTACTTCCCCTTGGCGCAGGAAGGGCTCCCTCCCTCCTGTCAGGCATCTGTAACACGTGACAGGTCCCAGATGACTGCGCGGCCAATCACGGCACGCCAAGCGGATCAGGGGACGAGCGGAGCTTCGACCCCCCCCCCCCGCATCGCTGGACCCTGGAACAGGTAAGTGTCCGATTATTAAAAGTCAGGAGCTGCAGTATTTGTAGCTGCTGACTTTTAATTTTTTTTTTTTTATGGATATTCCTTTTTAAGGTCTGTGTTTAGGAGGGAGCTGGGTCTGTAACTACTACAGATTGTCGGGTCATTAGCTTCCTTTGGGATAACGGCAATGTGTGCCCTTAAAGTGTCCCTGAAGAAGGCCGCTGTCTGTCCCAGGTCGTTACAGAAAGTTATCATACGGGGACTGAGGATCGGGAGCAGAGTTTTATAGAAGGATGAAACCGTTGGGTCCCGGGGCTTTACCCGGTTTAGTTGAACAGATTGCTACTTCTAGTTTCTCTGGGGGGGATTGGGGTGTCCAGTTCGGCTTCGCTATCAGATGTCAGCGTAGGCATCTGAGCGGATGATATGTAGTCTTCTATTAGGGTGTGAGTGTTTGACGGGCCGATGCAAGGTCTCGTAGTAATCTCTAAATGTTTTAGTTATTTGGTTAGGTAAGCTAACCTTTGGTTCAGGTCGGGGTCCTGATGTGAGGGATGTAAGTTTGTGTTTTAATATCCCTGAGTGCTCTGGATTTTCCCGCATTTTTTTCCGGATTCGTATGTTGTGAGGCGCCATCTTTGTAGCGCCGCCTTGGCCCTATATCTAAGGAGGTTATTAATATGATTGCGGAGAGAGGCAAGTTCCACCTCCAAGAGGGGGCTGGTGGAGGGTTTATGTTGTGACTCAACAGTATGTAGTTTGGAGAGGAGCAGCTCTAGTTGCCTCTCTTTCTCTCCTTTTTAATGCGAGCGCCGTGTTTTATGAATATTCACCTGATGACCGACTTGTGGGCCTCCCAAACCACCCCTGGGTTGCAGTCCACTGTAGTGTTTGTTTGGAAGTAGAATTTTAATTCCCTACTTACTTCCTCCTGTTTGATCGCCAAAAGCGTGTTCTATGGGAGGGAGTATTAGAGAGTGCATACATCAGGAAGATGGGGGCATGGTCAGACCATTTCCTAAGGCTGATGGAGGAATTCCACACCTTGTGCAGTTGGCTGTGAGGAATGAGGAAGTAATCTATTCTTGTATATATTTTATGAGGGTGGGAGTAGAACGCGTAGTCCCTTTCTCCCGAGTGTTGAAGATGCCACACGTCTACCAATTGGGCCCCGTACAGGGTTTGGACAATGTGTTAGCGGGAACTTGTTGGAACAGAAGAAGAGCCCAATAAGGCGTCTACCACAGGGGCTAGAGGGACGTAGATATTCGCTAGTATCAATTGTATGTTACCTATGAGACCTTTGATGAATGTGAAGCGTCCCTCCATATCTAACATACAGTCCTGAAGGGTCCATGGTAGTTTACTAGATAGAAGGATGGAGACCCCTCTAGACTTAGTTTTGTTAGTAGAGTGGTATGTTAGGGGGAAGAATGTGTTCTTGAGGACAGGGAGTCGGTCCTCTTTAACCTCCCTAGCGGTAATCCCGAGTCTGGCTCGGGTCCAGTTTTTTCTGCTAGGAGCGGTAACCCCGAGCCAGACTCGGGCTTGCGTGCAGGATACAGGGGGGAAGTTACTTACCTTTTCCCTGGATCCTGCGATGTCTCCCCGCTGTGTGAGCGAGCCGTCTGCTCGCTCGATTCACACAGTGCCGAGTGCCGCCGATCTCCGTTCCCTGCGACGTTCCGACGCACGGGAGCGGAGATCGGCGCCAAATTTAAAAAAGTTTAAAAACACACAACACATACAGTACTGTAATCTTACAGATTACAGTACTGTATACAAAAAATACACATCCCCTTTGTCCCTAGTGGTCTGCAGAAGGAGGGGGCAAGGGGAAAGAGGGCAGGTGTGAAGATATTGTGCGCACTCTATACAGCGAGGTTCCTCAACTAAAGCTCTTATGATGTTAACACTGCACTAAGTAAAGTAAAGTAGGGTGGGGAAAGAACAGCTAATAGTAGCAAGCAACTAGCACTAGAAAAACTCGTCCGGGCCCGAACTAGAGATGTGCCGACCTGTGTGGGGGAGTGACTGGGTCGAGTTGCGAGAAGGTGCTCCCAACCCAACCGGTCCAGCCCAACTGCTAGAGCTCAAATTTCAGGGTCCATGTCAGTCCCATCGGAGGGGGGCACACCCTTAGACCCCCGGGGACCTCCCACCCCCCACAACTCCGGGGGGGAAGGGCACGGGACTGAGGCCAGTGCACAGCAGCATCCACTCCCCGCCGGCTGCCAAGGAGCCCGACGCGCAGAAGCCAACACCGCCAGGGACACTGGGTCGGAACGCCCTGTCAGGAGAGCATAGAAATGGCAGATATGCAAGACATCCCATAATCATGCACTTGGTCATGTTTACCTCCTATATGGCCTATAACTCTGCCAGGAGGTCGGGTGGTCACATAATAATCCCTTCACACCTCATTACAACACAGGTAAAATTTGCAAAGTTAGGTTACTAAAAACTAGATAAGGCACAACATGGCAACATCTTCTTAAATAGAATGGAGAACTGAGGAATAGAGGGCCCGTTCCCCCACAAAATATACAGGGAATCCTCCGTCCCCTCGTAGGAGATATCTGTCGTCACCCGAGAGTAACTGGGCGGTACAGGTCCCTCCACACCTCTTTGGGTCCCGGCTTAGTCTCTGACGACATTTTCCATCCGGGTTCTTCCCATAGACAACATATCCCAGCTGTGTTGCTAACAGTTTGTGATGACCTGTTTGTTTGGCAGCGTATGCATAACAGGGGGAAGCGGGATATGTATTCAACTGACTTTCCAGAGAAGCAGGATCAGGGCACCTGAATTCGGCAACCGCAGCTCAGCGTCACTGAATCACGTCCTGTCAGGGACGGAGAGGGGTTATACTCCGAGGGTCCGAAGCAGCAGGGTCGTCTGTTGGGGGGGGGGGGATGCACCAGGCCAAAGTCTGTAGGTCCCTGTTATGAGATGGGCCTCGGGGAAGGACCTGGAGGGATGTAGACCGGAGGGTTAAAGTCTTACTGGGGGGGGCTTAAAGTTAGGGGATGATTCTTACAGTCTCTAATGGGCAGAGGGGGTCACATCAGGGCTCATGTGTACCATCTGGCGTTGGTCCTCTTGACCTTCGGCGCTGCCTTTGGGGTCTGGGTTGGGAGTTGCTCCGCGATGTCCCCGGGCAAGAGTGAACACCCTATTGTGGAATGAATAGTAGCTAGACATGTGCGCCATCAATAAATGTGTTTAGTTTCGTTCCGTTTCGTATTAGCCGTTAATTCGTATTTCGTAATTCGTGTCCGAAATTTGGATTCGTACGAAATGCGAATTTTCGTTAGGTTCGTTAACCTTTCGTAACAATTATGAACGTTCGTTATGATGAATTTAAAATGCAAAAAATACCTTTCTTAATATGGCAGTCGTCAATTCATTATGCTCATTATGAGGGGCTCCCACCATCCTTGTGCTGTGCTGACTTCCTCCTGGGGCTGTACCCCTGCTGTGCTCATTATGAGGGGCTCCCACCATCCCTGTGCTGTGCTGACTTCCTGGGTTGGTACCCTTGCTGTGCTCATTATGAGGGGCTCCCACCATCCCTGTGCTGACTTCCTGGATTTGTACACCTGCTGTGCTCATTATGAGGGGCTCCTACCATCCCTGTGCTGTGCTGACTTGCTGGGTTTTTAACTTCATCATAACAAATAATCGTAATTATTATGACAATAATAAAAACGATATTAACAAACATTCTTATTTTGTCCAATTCTGAATCTCCCATCGACTACCAGTACCAGTCTCCCACTCCCATATTAAAAAAGGTAATTTTCCCAACCCTCACTCAGCAGCAGAAGAAAACCTCTGATTGGTCAACAAAACACCAGTCACGTTTCCATTGTAACGGATTTTGGATCCGAAATTCGTCAAAGAAATTTCGTATTTTGTATACAATTCGGAAGCTTAGAAATTTGTATTTCAGATGCTTCCGAATGTACGAATTTTTGGAAACTCATTAGACATGTGCACAACAAAAAAATTCGTTTATTTTCGTTTAATTTTTTTTCGTTTCCGAAAAAAATTAGTTTTTTTTCATTTCGTTTTTTTCGTTTCCATTGATTCGTAACGATTCGTAAGTCGTCGGTGTTCGGATTCGTAACGATTCGTACATTCGTAAGTCGTCGGTGTTCGTATTCGTAACGATTCGTACATTCGTAAGAGTTATTTTTTCGTTGATTCGTTTTTTCGTTAGTTTAATTTTCGGACGCATTCGTATTTATTCGTACATTCGTAACATTTGTAGATTCGTAATCGGAGCATAATTCATAATTTTATGTAATGTGTATGCTATTATTACATTTTAATAATTTACGAATCGAAAAAAAAGTTACGAATCGAAAAAAAAAGTTACTAATCGAAAAAAAGTTACGAATGTACGAATTTTTTTGTTCAATAGAGACATGGAAAATTACAAATCGAAAAAAAAAAAAATAAAAAAAGTTACGAATCGAAAAAAAAAGTTACGAATGTACAATTTTTTTTGTTCAATAGAGACACGGAAAATTACAAATCGAAAAAAAAAAAAAAATAAAGTTACGAATCGAAAAAAAAAAAGTTACGATTTGAAAAAAAAAAAGTTACGAATCGAAAAAAAAGTTACGAATGTACGATTTTTTTTGTTCAATAGAGACACGGAAAATTACAAATCGAAAAAAAAATAAAATAAAAAGTTACGAATTGAAAAAAAAGTTACGAATCGAAAAAAAAGTTACGAATGTACGAATTTTTTTGTTCAATCCATTTGAAGCACTTTTAGCAGCACCATTGTAAGGGACACGGAAAATTACCAATTCAACAAAAAAAAAAAAGTTACGAATGTACGAATTTTTTCGTTCATTTTCGTTTTTTGGATTTTCTTCATTAGTACATTCGTTGTTTCTAATTAGTTTTTTCGGATTTTCGTTGTTTTTCGGATTCGTTCGATTCGAATGATTCGTTAATCGGATTCGTACGATTCGAACGATTCGTTACGATTCGTTATTCGGATTCGTACGATTCGAATGATTCGTTC
>CM053026.1:501812846-501954463 GCA_028564925.1 Lithobates sylvaticus
TCATAAAAGGACACCTTCCCTGACCCAAGATAAAATGAACATGTTACTAATGCCGCGTACACACGATCGGACTATCCGGCGGACAATCCGGCCGTCTGTGTGCTAGTCCGCCAGACTTTTGAAATGACCGGACTTGCCCACACCCGGAGTAAAGTCCGTTAATTTTGAACGTGACTGCAGGTAGACAGGACTAGCGAAGGAAGTCAATGTCGCTGCCTCGATCGGCGAGATTGACACCTTGCTAGCCCTGTCACCTGGTATGAATTTAAAGGGGAATCTCTACGCCCAAAAAACGGCATAGGGGTCCCCCTAAAATCCCTATAAGACCCTTATGCGAGCACGCAGCCCGGCCAGTCAGGAAAGGGGGTGGGGATGAGCGAGCGCCCCCTCCTGAGCCGTAACAGGCTCCGTGCCCTCAAAATGGGGGGGGTGCACCCCCCCACCCCAAAGCACCTTGACCCCCATGTTGATGAGGACAAGGGCCTCTTCCCAACAACCCTGGCCGTTGGTTGTCGAGGTCTGCGGGCGGGGGGGGCTTATCGGAATCTGGGAGCCCCCTTTAATAAGGGTGCCCCCAGATCCCGACCCCCCACCCTATGTGAATGAGTATGGGGTACATGGTACCCATGCACCTAAGGGAAAAAGTGTTAAAAAAGAAAAACACAACACAGGTTTTTAAAGTACTTTATTAGACAGCTCCGGGGGTCTTCTTCCAACTTCGGGGGTCTTGTCCCACTCTTCGTTTGTTCTGCCGGGCCTCTGCTATCTTCACCCCATACTCATTCACATAGGGTGGGGGGCCGGGATCTGGGGCTCCCGGATTCCGATAAGCCACCCTCCCGCAGACCCCGACAACCAACGGCCTGGGTTGTCGGGAAGAGGCCCTTGTCCTCATCAGCATGGGGACAAGGTGCTTTGGGGTGCCCCGCACTTCCCCATGTTGAGGGCACGTGGCCTGGTACGGCTCAGGAGGGGGCGCTCGCTCATCACCACCTCCTTTCCTGACCAGCCGGGCTGCGTGCTTGGATAAGGGTCTGATATGGACTTGGGGGGACCCCCACGCCGTTTTTTCAGCGCAGGGATTCCCCTTTAAATCCATACCAGGTGACGGGGCTAGCAAGGTGTCAATCTCGCCGATCGAGGCGGCGGCATTGACTTCCTTCGCTAGTCCCGTCTACCTGCAGTCACGTTCAAAATGAACAGACTTTACTCTGTGTGTGGGCAAGTACGCTCGTTCGGAAAGTCCGGCGGACCTCCGCTGGAAAGTCCGGCTGAATGTCCGCCGGACTAAGTCCATCGGACTAAGTACGCCGGATAGTCCGATCTTGTGTACGCGGCATAAGACATCAAGTTAGATTCCTTCTTCTATATAATATAAAAGAAGGTAGGCTCCCTATAGACATCACATAAATGTTACATCTACATATATCAAACCTAAGAAAAATAAATGGTTGAGAATTGAATGTTGTGTTTGAAAATGTTTAACAATGTAATAATTTCCGAAAAAATTTCGGGTACATGGTTGAACATCTAATCTGCTGACCTCATCTGGTTTGGGTGGCACTTTAGAATTTAAAGTTTGGGTTATCCTATGATGTCTATATGCTAATTCATTGATGTACTGTTACAACTTATTTTAGTTGATTATGTTTGTATGTTATATACACCTTTTCTATATATATATATATATATATATATATATATATATATATATATATATATATATATATATACACACACACACACACACATACATGTACATACACACACACACATACACATGGTTAGGTTCATATATATTTGGACACAGGCACAATTTTCAGACTTTTGGCTCTGTATGCCACCAGAATAAAATTTAAATGAAACAATCCAAATTAATTTGAAGTGTAGACTTTCAGCTTTAAATTCAAGGGGTTGAACATAAATATCAAATACAGATTTTAGGAACTGCAACCATTTTTATACACAGTCCTCCCATTTTCAGGGGCTCAAATGTAATTGGACAAATGAATATAATCATAAATAAAATGTTCATTTTTTATATTTTGTTGAGAATCCTTTACTGGCAATGACTGCCTGAAGTCTGGTACCCATGGAAATTACCAAAGACTGGGTTTCCTCCTTTCTGATGCTTTGTCAGGCTCTAACTGCAGCTGACTTCAGTTCTTTGTTTGTGACTCTTTCTGCCTTTAGTTTTGACTTCAGCAAGTGAAATGCTCAATTGGGTTGAGATCAGGTCATTGGCTTGGCCATTGCAGAATAGTCCACGTTTTTTCCTTCAAAAGCTCCTAGGTTGCTTTGGCAGTGTGTTTTGGATCATTGTCCATCTGTACTGTGAAGCGCCGTCCAATCGACTTTGCTGCATTTGGCTGAATCTGGGCTGACAGTATGTCTCTAAACACTGCAGAATTCATCCAGCTGCTTCTGTCTTCTGTCAAATCATCAATAAACACCAATGACCCAGTGGAAGTCATGCATGCCCATGCCATCACACTACAAGCTTCACCATGTGACCACAGATAACAGATGACATTGTGTGCTTTGGATCATGAGCTGTTCCAAGCCTTCTCCACACTTTTTTCTTCCCGTCATTCAGGTACAGATTAATCTTAGTTTGTCCAAAGAATGCTTTTCCAGAACTGGTCTGGCTTTTTTAGATATTTTTTGGCAAAGTCTAATCTGGCTTTTCTATTCTTCAGGTTTATGAATTGTTTGCACCTTGTGGTGAACCCTCTGTATTTGCTCTTGTGAAGTCTTCTCTTGATTGTAGACTTTGACCCACCTCCTGGAGAGTGTCCTTCACTTGTCTGGATGTTGTGAATCGGTTTTCCTTTACCATAGATAGGATCCTGCGATCATCCACCACTATTGTCTTCCATGGACATTCAGGCCTTTTTATGTTGCTGAGCTCACCAGTGTGTTCTTCTTTCCTCAGAATGTACTGAGCTGTTGATTGGGCCACTCCTAATGTTGTTGCTATCTCTCTGATGGATTTTTTTAATTTTTGAAGCCTTACAAGGGCCTGTTTCACTTACATGGACAGCTCATTTGAACGCATGATGTAGGTTCACAGCAATAGATTCCAAATGCAAATATCACACTTAGAATCCACTCCAGACCTTTTACCTGCTTAATTGATTAAGAAATAACGAAGGAGTAGCCCACACCTGGCCATGAAACATCTTTTGATTCAATTGTCCAATTTCTTTTGGACTCCTGAAAAAGGGGATGGCTATTCTTAAGAGCTGTAATTACTAAATCCTTCTTCAGATTTGGATGTATATACCCTTAACTGAAACCTGGGACTGTGCACTTTCACCCCATATCCATTATATAACTATAGCTTGAATAGGTTTTGGTAAATACCTGAGAAAAAAAAAAATTGTGCCTGTGTCCAAATCTCTCTCTCTCCTCTCTCTCGCAAATACAAAAATGTCCGTGCTCTCCCTAAGCCCACTCAACATTAGCTGTTTAATATAAATATCTGAAGGATAGTAACCACTTCAATACAGGGCACTTATACACCTTCCTGCCCAGACCAATTTTCAGCTTTCAGCGCTGTCACACTTTGAATGACAATTGCGCGGTCAAGTAACACTGTACCCAAACTCAATTTTTATCATTTTGTTCCCACAAAAAGAGCCTTCTTTTAGTGGTATTTGATCACCTCTGGTATTTTTATTTCCTGCTAAACAAATAAAAAAAGAATGAAAATTTTGAAAAAAACATGCTTTTTTTTTTGTTTCAGTTACAAACCTTTGTAAATAAGTCAATCTTCTCAATTCAATTCGGATTTGTACGAAATACGAATTTTCGATAGATTCGTAAACTTTTCGTTAAAATAATGAAAATTCGTTATGATGAATTTATCATTATGAGGGGTTCCCACCATCCCTGTGCTGACTTCCTGGGTTTTTAACTTTTTTTTTGTTTCAAACTTTTTATTGAAAATATAGTATTGCGATACATCAGTAATATTGACAATAAATAATTAGTTTACAATACATTTGAAGCAGTAACAGGTTTAGTATATGTTTAGGCACAATTTTGTAGTCTACGTAAAGATCTTCTTTTTCCACTAGTGTTTTCCACGGAAATTACTGCCAGGCTGCAGTTTCGGCTTTCATTCCACCTGAATTCTGTTAGTTTCTTAGCTTAGTCTGCGAAATAAGAGCGGCTTTTCACAGTATGGCTTAATATAGGGGGGTTGTGTCTTGATGGCCCGTGAGTGTTACGCTATTCTCCAGACACCCCTATTGGGTTCATACTGTGTCTGGAGAAGGCAGCACCAGGCCATTTACAATCTGTAGGATTAGTGGCATGTGTTGCATTTTTAAGGTGTGTTCAGTGAGTTGGTATTCTGTATGGATCATACTTTAGATGATGCTGTTCCATATAGGGGGCAATCCTTGTCCTATGCAGGTCTAAGTAAAAGTGTCTGGATTGAGCCAAGTTAATTTTCACTAATGCTACTACATTGTCTGGTAATATTATTCAGTTAATAGCAGAGGATTATTATGAAAGTGTTTAACTTTTAGGCTTGTTAACTTTTCGTAACAATTACGAATGTTCCTTATGATAAATTTATCATTATAAGGGGTTCCCACCATCCCTGTGCTGAGTTCCCAGGTCTGTAACACCTGCTGTGTGTCCATTATGAGGGGTTCCCACCATCCCTGTAGTGTGCTGACTTCCTCTGAGTGATTGGTGAAACAACAGGTCACGTTTCTGTTAATTTGGATCCAAAATTCGTAAACGAAATTCCGTACTGAATTCGTATGCATAAAAATTTGGATTTCGGATTCGTACGAATGTACGAATTTCCGGAAATTCGTACGAATTTTTGATTCATACGAAACTAATCGCACATGTCTACTGAAGATATAGAGGAGAGTATCCTATAAAAGGATTCAGATACCTCAAATACTATCTCATGCACCATCGCCCCATACACAGTCAGATCATCCCCCATACAATTATAACAGGGAGTAGATGGTGGCGTGAGCCTCTAGATATATAAGCATATATTTAAGGACGACTAAAGGTCTAAAAAGAAATCTTCAAAGAGGATCAATCGGTCAATTATAAACAGCTTTATTAAAATATATTTTGTACAAATGTAATATGAAAAAATGGCAAAATCCTCCAACATAACAAAAAGTTAAAATGACAATGTTGTCAAAACCAGACAAGAAAGCAGCTGCAGACACCCACATAAATCACACATCCACCACACACTTATCCAATCCGATGGTTGAATCAAAGAGGCACTAGTGTAAGTGACTGCAGATAGAGTATAATATGGTTTAACCACAGTTGGCCTGTCTATGACTTCAACGATAGTATAGGGCCAGACATGATATGGAGTATATGAGGGATGGATGAATAACCACTGGAATAGAGTCAATCAGTGGTGCATTTGCATAGTACAGCCATAGGTACAGGTAAAGACTGAATGGAGTCGCACCGATATACTGAATGGTAGCCAAACTGCTAACCTGGCTGTGTAAAGCTGGACTGTAAGCGGATAGACAGGTACAGATAGGAGCAGTGTGCGTGCAGTATCTTGATATGAGGCCAGCTATATGTGGGTGAGTCGGTGTCCTATGACAGTATACACAAAGTAAATCAGTGCAATCTCACCACTCCCCAGCCATGCTGAAGGCTCCTAATGCCTCATGGACAGAATCCCAATGGAGGTAGTCCACCAGAGCACTCTTTGTTTGTGCCAATCTGTATGTGCACTGTCAGTCCATAGGTAGATAATGCGGGTGTAGTCTGAAGGGTCTGATCTAGGAATGGATGTCACAGGGGTAATGACGCCGTGCTGACATGTTTCGCTCGTGAAAACAAGCTCTTCAGAGCAAGGAGGGGTTCAGCTGAGGTACCTTAAATAGGAAAATTAGAAGTTGCACCATTAGGTTTTCAACAGTAGGAGTCCTCAGCGTGCACTTAAATAGAGTAATAAGAAGTTGCACCATTTGATTTTCAACAGTAGGGGTCCTAAATGTACACTTAAATAAGATAATCAGTAATTGCACTGTTAGGTTCTCAACAATAGGGGTCCTCAGCACTCATCCACCCAGCATTCATTACAACAAATAGGTAAAGGGGAACCATGAGTGCAACATTAAACAGCAAATTACCCCCTAAGTCAGTACTAATGTTGGGCTGCTGACCCTGAGGGGAGATGTTCCACCACTGAGACCTCAATCAGAGCAGGACCCACAGTGAGAGCCTGCCAGTCATCTTTCTAAGTTCATAAAGTACTCTTTTTGTTAACACCCCATCCCTTACAATCCTCATTTTTTGCATATCTAGCAGTCAGGCTGGGCTCCTGTGGAACCAGCTGTTTACTAACGCAGCATGTGTGAGTTAATACTGGAAACATATCCAAGCCCATCTGACCCTACAGACAAGTACCCTTATTGGACTGGAATGATAGATTAAGCCCCTGTTCATACTGAATCTGACTTTACTTAAAATTGCACAATTTCAAAGCCGCAGGTCAGTGCAACTTCAGATGCAACTTGGTTAACACCTGTGTAACTTCAGATGTCTATTCAAGTCGCAACTGAAATCGCAAAAAATAGTGCAGGAACCTGTTTTTCAAGTCGGTGTCGCACCGATTTGAACAGTTCCTTTGCCAACAATAGGGTGCGAATTGTCATGCAATTTGGACCTGTCAAAATCGCATGACACGTCACACCAGTGTGAATGGGGCTAAGAGTTGAGCACACCAAGCGGCATCACAAAGTAAAAGTTTTGCTTTATCATGTGAAAATTAATCCTTTGAGGGTAAACTTTAGCATTTTCTGTTGTGAGGTAAACCTTGGTGTTTGTGTTGCCAAATAAATATAGGTAGGAAGCCCTAAAACACACATTGACAGCATGTGGACTGGTTTATTACTAGCTATCTGCCTATAGGTTATCTCTACAAGAGCTATAACTAAAAACTTGAGGTTTCTGCCTACTAATCTTGTTTATTTATCACAGTAAATTCTTTAGGGGGTAACATTGCCCACTTTGTGGGTGAACAGTGTTTCACGTGATTTAAAAATTACAATTCTACTTGATTTTCAGACTTTTTGAGAAGCCTGGTGGTTTGATAATGTCACTTGCTTTGTTAGTGGGCAATGTGTACGTGATTTAAGAAGGTCATTTGATTTTATAGCAGCTGCCTAACCACCATTACTGAAAGTCACCTCTACCTTATATTCTCTTTTAGAAATAGTACCTAGACATTTACATAGCAAATTCATTTCAATATGTGTTAAGCTTCCCAACTGGAAAATGACATATTTCCATAACACATAAAAATGATATCTTTACAATGGAAAACTAAGCTTGTAATTTGTGGCTTGAAAATAAAAGAGTTCCACAGGAAGTTGTCAAGCTATCGTCAAGATATTGCTACTTGCCAAGGTAATTAACACCTTTAATCCTAATTACATTATGTGATGTGAGCTCTGCTTTTAGTTTTCATTAACTGACACAATATTCTCAAAGGGCAACTATACATAAATAATATCATTTTTTAATAAATTATTTAATCAAAGTAGATTCAAATAACAAAATATCATATAAATAATTCCTTTTAAAATATGTAACTATTTATAACTATTTAACAGACAATCAGAAAAAAAGACATGTAAACTAAAAGTGCGTGATAATTTTCAATGCACGTGACTTCTTAAAGAAAGTTATAAACTGTTGTTCTCTTGCCTCCTGTTGCTTGCGATGGTAGCTCATGTTGGAGAACAGGCTAAACTGGCAAAAAGCAAAGTTGCATTAATGATCAATGTCTTAATATATCTGGGCAGTTCTGGGCATTTTTACAAATATAGTTTTATGTCTCAGTCAGTAGTATCTTTTTTTGCAGGATGCACATTATGCCCTTTAATGTTTTATCTTGTGACCCTTTAAACACTTCAGTATTGCAGCCTATACCACTTAATAGGAATTTCTGCTTTTTCATTGTCCTAGATAAATATACATAATTTTAAGAAGTGTCTTATAGGATTGTAGTTTGGTAGCACATTTAAAGATTTTATTTTATAGGTTATAGTGACATTTCACACTTTGTCGTGAAATGTGCAGTCCAGGGCCGATCCTAGGGTCACAGACGCCTGGGTGCAGAAATATTTCTGGCGCCCCCACGTGGGCGTGGTCATCTTACCAACTCCTCCCCTTTACAAATGTTTCTATGACAACGACTTCAACACAGAGATGTTCCCGTAAGAAGTCTTCGTTACCCTGGGATCCTCCCATGATCTTTTACCAATAAAGAAAATACAGGAAAAGCGTACACTAATGAGACCTGGAGGGGAGTCTCTCTGATGCACACAGAGGGGGCTTCTGTTAGAGAGTCTATTAGAAAGAGCCCCCAGACATAGTACAGGAGATGGTCAGAGACTGTAGACATAATACTAGAGACGGTCAGAGACTGCAATCATAGTATAGGAGACGGTCAGGCTGCACACATAATACAGGAGATGGTCAGAGACTGCAGACATGTTAGAAGAGATGGTCAGAGACTGCAGACATGTTACAAGAGATGGTAGTAGATAATGGCCGATCGGCCCTCTCACCTGACCCAGCGATACAGCAACAACGGTTCCTCTGATCAGGAGTCAGCTCACTCTGAATTGCCCGTGGCGACTCCGCTGTGTAGAGCCCAGATCTGTATTCCTGCAATGACTCCATTCCTTTCTCCACCAGGGATGGCGCCAGGCTGTGTGGCTTTTTCTCTCTCTGATGGTGTTCTCTCAGCACTGCCCTCTCCTTCTGGAATCCTGGGTGCCCTTCCCTGAAAGCTTTCCCAGGCTCCTGGCTTTCTCTCTCCCATTCAGCTGAGTATGCTGTGTGGGCTGCAGTTTCCGTGTTACAGTGGGGCTGCCAGTCCTTGGGACCACATGTTCCACAATACTTTTCTTTGCTCCTTTTTTTTTTCTTCCCTGGCCGTTATGAAGGCGGGGGAAGAAACATAGTGCGCCGCTCATTAGTACAGCAGCGCACGAGAAGGAGAGGGGAAATAAGAGCCCGCAGCTGCATTGGCATCACTAGGGTTGGTGTCACCTGGTGCAGTAAAACATGGTATCACCCCCTCCACCAACTATAGTCGTCCCTCAGTACAGACCCCACTCCATTAAGTATAGACCCCCCTCCGTCAGAGCAGACCCTTCACTAAGTATAAATACCTCCCTCAGTACAGACCCCCCCATCAGTATAGACCCCCAGGACAAAACACCCCCCTTTATCAGTATAGACCCCCCTCAGGACAAACCTTTCCCCCCTACATTAGTACAAACCCCCCAGAACAAACCACCCCCCCTCCATTAGTACAGACCCCCCAGAACAAACCACCCCCTCCATTAGTACAGACCCCCCAGGACAAACCACCCCCTCCATTAGTATAGACCCCCCCCCCCAGGACAACCCCCCCCCCCACATTAGTATAGCCCCCCGAGGACAACCCCCCCCCCCACATTAGTACAGACCCCCCCACATTAGTATAGCCCCCCCTGGACAAACCCCCCCATTAGTATAGACCCCCCCAGGACAACCCCCCCCTACATTAGTATAAACCCCCCAGGACAAACCAGCCCGCCACCCACATTAGTATAGACCCCCAGGACAAACCACCCCCCCACATTAGTATAGACCCCCTCAGGACAAACCACCCCCCACATTAGTATAGACCCCCCAGGACGAACCCCCCACATTAGTATAGACCCCCCCAGGACAAACCACCCCCCACATTAGTATAGACCCCCAGGCCGAACCACCCCCCAGGACAAACCACCCCCCCCCACATTAGTATAGACCCCCCAGGATGAACCACTCCCCACATTAGTATAGACCCCCCAGGACAAACCACCCCTACATTAATATAGACCCCCCCAGGACAAACCAGCCCCCATACATTAGTATAGACCCCCCAGGACAAACCCCCCCTTACATTAATATAGACCCCCCCAGGACAAACCACCCCTACATTAATATATACCCCCCCAGGACAAACCACCCCCCTACATTAGTATAGACCCCCTAGGAGGAACCCCCCCACATTAGTATAGACCCCCCAGGACAAACCACCCCCTCCCCCACATTAGTATAGACCCCCCAGGACAAACCACACCCCCCCCCCCCACATTAGTATAGACCCCCCAGGACAACCCCCCCACATTAGTATAGACCCCCCAGGACAAACCCCCCCACATTAGTATAGACCCCCCAGGACAAACCACCCCCCCCCCACATTGGTATAGACCCCCCAGGACAACCCCCCACCCCCCCCCCCCCCCCACCCCCCCACATTAGTATAGACCCCCCAGGACAAACCCCCCACATTAGTATAGACCCCCCCCCCAGGACAAATCCCCCCACCCCCCCCCCACCCCATTGGTATAGACCCCCCCAGGACAAACCACAGAACCTGGAGAACAGAGCGTGTGTGAAGCTTGTGCTGGTGGGCAGAAGGCGGAAGTTAAATACAGGACTCCTCCTGTGTTTAACTTCCGCCTCCTGCCCACCAGCACCAGCATCACACACGCTCTGTTCTAAACAAGTCGGGCTCGGGCTCGGCCACGGAAAGCCCCCCCGTGGCGTCACTGCGCGGCCGCGGCTGTGACAGGCGGAGAGAGCCGCCTACGGACAAGGAGAGGAGGAGGGAGCGGAGCACTCTGGTGCTCCAGCGCCCCCACCTCTGTGGCGCCTGGGTGCACTGCACCCCGTGCACCCCGTGACGGATCGGCCCTGGTGCAGTCTAGCACTGATACATTTTATATGCTTTTTACAGGCATGAAAATTCTTTCTTAGTTGGCTGCTCAAATCGCACCTCTTGCATTACTCCACACCGTCTCAGAACTCCCAGTTTGGAATTAACTAGCTATTATTCAATGTTCACCAGTTCCAATCTATAATTTGATTTGGATCACCCCTTCTCACCGTCCCTTAATAGATGATCCAACTTGAGGCCACTCTCTCTCTTGTTGGGACTGTATTCAATATTCCAGCCAACTGATCTCTCCCCATCTTCTCTTATCTGGCATTCTTAATAGCCCTGATGTTTTCTCCCACTTTTGAGGACCACAAGAGTCTCATTTGGTGGCATAATAAAAATGTTATATATGTACATGACCTCCAAACAATAGATGAGGTCAAAACACATTCTTACCTTTTAGAACACTGGCACCTTCCTTCATCAAAATCATCCCTATTGGTCAAATGACAGATTTTATACAAAATTTGCTTTCTAACTTTACAACCTGCCCAACTCTTTTGACACCTTTCGAAAAAATTTGCACATTAGCTCCCCACAACCTGGTTTTATTACTCTTTTATACACTTCTCAGATCTCTTCTAAATCCACTAATAAACTTGCCTACGTTCTCCATTTAGAACATGACCTGGGAGATTCTCTGGATATTAGTGAATGGAATAAAGCCTGGTCAGTCAAGCTAATTGTTCCATTACTGCTCTAACTCAGGAAAAAGTACAAAAAATACTCTTTTGTTGGTACATGACTCCTGTAAGACACATTTTTCTCCTTTAATTTCCCCCTGTACCTTAGAGAAGTGGTCATCAACCCTGTCCTCAGGGCCCACTAACAGGCCAGGTTTGCAAGATAACTGAAATACATCACAGGTGATATAATTTGCTGATCAGTGATTGCAGTATTCTAGTCTGCATATCCCCAAGTTAATACATAAAACCTGGCCTGTTAGTGGGCCCTGAGGACAGGGTTGATGACCACTGCATTAGAGTATGTAATGCTAGAGGAACGTTGTTCCATATTTGGTGGTCGTGTCCAGTCATCCAGTAACAATGGACAAAGGTTTATGATATGATTTGCAAAATTTTTCTTAGACCCTTAACCACTTCAATACAGGGTACTTATACCCCCTTCCTGTCCAGACCAATTTTCAGCTTTCAGTGCTCTCACACTTTGAATGCCAATTACTCAGTCATGCAACACTGTACCCAAACAAAGTTCTTATAATTTTTTTCACACAAACAGAGCTTTCTTTTGGTGGTATTTAATCACCACTGGGGTTTTTTTTTGCGACAGAAGTGAAAAAAGAGCGAAAATTTAGAAAATTTTGTTTTTATGATAACATTTTGCAAATAAGTCATTTTTGTTCATATATTTGGGTCAAAATGTATGCTGCTACATATCTTTGGTAAAAATAACCCAAATAAGTGCATATTATTTGGTCTGTGTGAAAGAGTCTACAAGCTATGGGCTGTGTAAATATGTGTCCCTCGCGCTACTTGGAGTGTTCAGATAGTCTAAAATAAGAAAATGTGCGGCAAAATGTGGCGTGTTCACAAATACACAAAATAGAGATAAATATAAAAAGAATTTTGCGCAATGATAGCTAAAAGTGTGTGATAGTAAATCTGAAAAGCAATATGGATGATGACCAGTAGTCGGCGCTGGTACTAGTGAGAGGTGATGATCAATCAATAGAAATAAAAAATAAATGAATAAATAAATATATAACACTTGTGACTAACAGTGTAGATTACACATATAAATAAATATACACATCTATGTGACTATCATTAAATATGACAAATATTTAAAGTGTCATGTGCATAAAAACCTGATAAACTGTGAATCAAATTGTGCGACAATCAATGTGCATAAAATGGTGTAAAACCGTGACTGGTATAAGACAAGTACAAAACAGCACGAAATTAAAGGTAAAGGAATCAATAAAAGTATATAAATATATTAAAGGAATCAATGATAAAAATAAAAATACCAATTGTGAATAAGTGATGGAGTGATTAAAAAATATATATAATAAGTTCATATGGTCCCAGAATGGATAAAAATATATATATATAAATGCAACAGAGTCCAAATTGATCCGTCCGATCCTGTTAGTGACCTGCTGTGTGGTCAAACACAGCCGTCTCGTGGATCCTTCAATAATAAATTTAATGCTGCCAGTTCATCCAAATGGTCAACACTTGCTGGATGGTTTTTTTATATATATAAAAGGACGGTAAAGATTAGGTAGGTGTTTGGTCCTGGTTTTCACATTTTGTATCCACTCACTGGTCTCTCAGAACTCTCACCTTAAAGATGAAAAAATAAAGCCTTTCATGGGTCTCCTATAGCCCAGATAGTGTAAATTCAGATGTTCAGCAAACGTTGTAAGAGTAAAATACTTCTCCTTTAAGGGCGTTTAAATCCTGCAATGCTCAATGTCACAATGACACAGTGCCAGGGAAAAGAACAAAGGGAAGCCTCCACTAGTGTAGTATTTTGGGTAAGTATTAGAAATATTTATTAAATAGCAGGTGGACTCTTACATAAAATCGAATAAAAACAGGCATTTGTAAATAAAGAGGTTTTCAGGCGTTCTCAGCGCCTTCTCACGTCTCCTTCGTATGCTCCTCTGCCTACGGCCACTCCCTACGCGTTACGACACGTCACGTGTCTTCATCTGGGGACGTGTCGTGTCGTAACGCGTAGGGAGTGGCTGTAGGCAGAGGAGCATACGAAGGAGACGTGAGAAGGCGCTGAGAACGCCTGAAAACCTCTTTATTTACAAATGCCTGTTTTTATTCGATTTTATGTAAGAGTCCACCTGCTATTTAATAAATATTTCTAATACTTACCCAAAATACTACACTAGTGGAGGCTTCCCTTTGTTCTTTTCCCTGGCACTGTGTCATTGTGACATTGAGCATTGCAGGATTTAAACGCCCTTAAAGGAGAAGTATTTTACTCTTACAACATTTGCTGAACATCTGAATTTACACTATCTGGGCTATAGGAGACCCATGAAAGGCTTTATTTTTTCATCTTTAAGGTGAGAGTTCTGAGAGACCAGTGAGTGGATACAAAATGTGAAAACCAGGACCAAACACCTACCTAATCTTTACCGTCCTTTTATATATATAAAAAAACCATCCAGCAAGTGTTGACCATTTGGATCTACTGGCAGCATTAAATTTATTATTGAAGGATCCACGAGACGGCTGTGTTTGACCACACAGCAGGTCACTAACAGGATCGGACGGATCAATTTGGACTCTGTTGCATTTATATATATATTTTTATCCATTCTGGGACCATATGAACTTATTATATATATTTTTTAATCACTCCATCACTTATTCACAATTGGTATTTTTATTTTTATCATTGATTCCTTTAATATATTTATATACTTTTATTGATTCCTTTACCTTTAATTTCGTGCTGTTTTGTACTTGTCTTATACCAGTCACGGTTTTACACCATTTTATGCACATTGATTGTCGCACAATTTGATTCACAGTTTATCAGGTTTTTATGCACATGACACTTTAAATATTTGTCATATTTAATGATAGTCACATAGATGTGTATATTTATTTATATGTGTAATCTACACTGTTAGTCACGAGTGTTATATATTTATTTATTCATTTATTTTTTATTTCTATTGATTGATCATCACCTCTCACTAGTACCAGCGCCGACTACTGGTCATCATCCATATTGCTTTTCAGATTTACTATCACACACTTTTAGCTATCATTGCGCAAAATTCTTTTTATATTTAAGCTATGGGCTGTGTCAGGGTGACAAGCCTCGTCCCCGATCACCGCTCTGCGTCGTGCACAAGCACAGTGGACGAGAACAGTCCATGTGACGGGCTGTGATTAAATACAGACAGTCACATGGTAAAGAGACATTTTTATTGGCTCTTTACACTGTTCTGGGATAGGCTGTGTCCCGAGGGACACGCCTCATCCCGATTGCCGCGTGGTTCAAGAACGGGAGGACGTCATATGACGAGAGTGTTCCTGCCGGTGTCATTTTACTATGGCCTGGTATGGAAGTGGTTACATTTTAATCCATGGGAAGCCTTACATAGGCCAAACTTGAGCTTTAGGAAATAGGAACGAAAATTGATCTCATACATTTTTCTGGCTACACGACAAATGATTGCCAAAGCTTGGAGACAGTCATCCCTACATTTTGGAGAGAAAAAACAAAGGATTATGGGAACCATGGTCCATGAAAAGTTAAACTCTATTCCACTTGATAACCATTCTAACTTGTTAAACGTGTGGTCTCCATGGTTAACTGTGTTAAAGAGAATCATTGACATGACGTCAGCTGGTCCTTTTGTGACAGGGCTGAAATGCAGTGTATTTTTTATTTTTTTTTGGTATTAAGTTCATTTTCATGGCAAAGAGGGACTTTGCAATTAATTACAATTCATCATAATAATCATAATCATATTCTTCATAACATTCTGGAGTATATACAAATTGCCATCATAAAAATTGAGGCAGCATTTCATTCTCAAAACTTTTGCCCATGGCTGTACTTCACCAAAGCATAGACATGTTAAATGGACCAAATGTCCATTAGGAATTTTGTTATCTTTTTTAATGCTACATTTACATATTTAGTGCATCTCCGTGTATTCATTCTAAAAGACATATTTAAAAATGTTTTAATCTAAAAGGCAAATCACAAAATCAGAGAGTTATCAGAGATATAATTGATACAACTGCATTGCAGGTTTGCATAAACATAGAGGTGTACAAACACAAAGCAATTGCGATCCCCTTACTGATAATCTAAAGTGTACACTCATGTTTTAAATGTGTTGTAGTCCCAGTTTGCAATTAAATTAGAACATCCAAATAATATTGCCTTTCTGCTTATTATTCGATTAATGTGCACTAGAAACTATGAGAATGTTCATGTTGACATGATTCTATCAACAAGGTGTTATGCGTTTTCGTCAGGAATTATGTTAAGTAATTTTTACCAGTCTAATTTCTTTAAAAACACAAATTTACCGAGATTAATACAGACTAAATATGGCATTAAATTATTATGTATTCACTAGACATGTATTTAGAATAAATAGTTTGATTTGTGGATGGACATAGACAACAATCTTACATAAAAATAACAAAATTATATGCAACACCCGCTAATGGATTTTGTTACACAATATGAATAAATCAAAAGGATTAATTTCTATATATATATATATATATATATTTATTTATTTATTTACCTATCAGACAATAGTATGTGTTCTATACAGCCCAAGAGTTACTCTTCTGCAGGAATAGCAAGGGTTAAACTACGTAAAATGATACACTATAGAGCTATGTATAGCTCTATAGCGCAAAACTAGAAAAACAAAATACAATTAAAGAAATCCCTAAATGGTTATTATATCAGGGGGGGAGAACAATCTAAGTATCACAATAAATCAATAATATATATAGTAATAAGCAATGAATTATGAAAATCAATGTATTATAATTACCCTTCCAAAATGGCTGCTGGCTTACAATGGTCGTTACCAGAGTTGCCTTTCCAAAATCGAGTCTCGTTAGGGAGGAGCTGCGTCTTGGCATCCCTAAGGTCAGATGATGAATATCTCTCTGGATGGATGGGTGTGTATAGATGAAGAGTCCTCTTGATGGGTAATGAGGTGTTTGAAATGTGTAGAGTGTGTTTGAAGTGTGCTAAATTTGACCCTTTCTCTGGGGCTTATTCAGTCTTATGCCCCGTACGGATTTTCCAACGGAAAATGTCCTATAGGACCATGTTGTCGGAAAATCCGACCATGTGTGGGCTCCATCGGACTTTTTCCGTCTGAGTTTCCGAGGGAAAAAATTTGAGATCCTGCTCTCAAATTTTCCGACAACAAAGTCCGATCTGACTTTTTCCGATCGTGTGTAGAGAATTCCGACGGACAAAGTGCCACGCATGCTCAGATCAAATTACGAGACCAAAGCTATTGGCTACTAGCCTCTACGTAGTTCCGTCGTACGCAACGAACGTCACCCCGTTCAGAATGATTGGATTTTCCGAACAACTTTGTTCGACCGTGTGTATGCCACACCAGTGTCGGACAAAATCCGTCGGAAAAAATCCGACGGATTTTGTGGACGGAATTTTCGACCGTGTGTACGGGGCATTAGAGATACACGTTTTCAACATTGAAGTGATGAAAATATATCTTTTTATTCACAATAGTTCTAACAAAGGATAACAAATAAGTGTGATTCTTACATGACTTGGTAGAATAGTACAGACCAAAGTGCACTCTTCAAGAATAATGTTTTTTTACTCCGTTGTCATATTCCAATTAATCAGATCAAGACAACACCATTGCTTTTGCATGTTCTGAGCATCACCATTATAAAACATGTGGGTGAATGGAGATTATAAATATTTTTATTTTTCCTAATGAAAAAATAAGTGACACAGTGATAAACTAGAATTACAGGTGGGTTTAAAGTGAATCTGTCATGTTCTCCAAAATGTATAAAGTAACATTACATGTACAATATTTAAAAGTACCTTTGTCTTCACTCTTCAAATTAGTTATTTTGTTTCTGGGAAGGACCCTGGATCCTAGACCCAGCATGAATCCAAATAATTGCTGTGGGCAACACTGTTCTAGTTGGGGCAAAAAAAGACAAGTCATCATAAAGCAGAGCTCTTTACCTACAGCTGCAATGTCCAAAGTAATGCTTGGTCTTAAAAATATCTTTGTCAAATAATGTACATATCTGGGAACTCTAGAGATATTCGATGGAGACTCTGGCTAAACAGTTGGATCAAAAGTTCTTCGAGCTGCCAGGAATTATTTCCAGTCCAGGTGCAGATTGGCTGACTGAAGTTAAAGTGATTGTAAAGGATAATTTTTTATTTTTTTTAAATAACAAATTTATCATACTTACATCCACTGGCCCCGAACATCCTTGTCTGGGGTCCTCGGGTGGCTCTCGTGGCTCCTCCCCACATCAGATAACCCCCTAGGAGAAGCTCTCTCCCTAGGGGGTTAGCTTGTGGGCGCATTCCCGAGTCCAGCATTTGTGTCCACAGACACGAATGCCAGACTCGGCCTTGCCCCCCCCCCCCCGCGGCGCCCACGTCATTGGATTTGATTTTCAGCAGCGGGAGCCAATTGCTGCGCTGCTATAAATCTATCCAATCAAAAGCCGGGACCCCGTGGAGAGAGGGACAGCGTGTCCCTGCCAAAGAGATGAAGGGACTCAGGTAAGTAAAACGGGGGCTGGGGGGCCGGGGACTGGCAGGTGTTTTTTCACCATAATGCATTAAGGTGACAAAACATGAGGATTTACAACCCCTTTACAGCGTCATCATATATACTCGAGTCACCCAGCAACCAGAGGTGCAAAAGCGTGCTATGCGCTTGCAGTGCCATAATTTCTTAATGGAACTCCAAATGCGATGCCAAATGCGCTTGGCTCAGTGTCAAAATTTGGTACACAAGCTTCTCTTCTTTTTCAAATGAATGATGCCACTCCAAAAACACACTGTGCAAGTGCAAAAAAAGTGGCTCTTTACCACGTGACCAGCTGTGTCCAATCACAGCCGGTCACATGCATTGTCCTCGTGCACGGTGATTGGGTACGAGGCTTGTCACATTGACACAGCCCATCCTCGATCACGGTAAAGAGCCAAATTGGCTCTTTACCATGTAACCGTCACAAAATGTCAACAAACAACGGTAACGAACTGTCATCGGGCTCTCCTCCTCACACACTGATCCGTGTGTGAGGAAGAGATTGGGGTAACAGCTTGTTACCGCCTACAGTATACACCAAACACACTGATTGCCTCCCCAATAAAGAGGACCTGTCACCAGCCCATCAAAGTACCTGTCACAGCCCTTCTGAGTACCCAAGTACCTGTCACCAGCCCATCTGAATACCCGAGTACCTGTCACCAGCCCATCTGAATACCCGAGTACCTGTCACCAGCCCATCTGAGTACCCGAGTACCTGTCACCAGCCCATCGGAATACCCGAGTACTTGTCACCAACCCATCTGAGTACCCGAGTACCTGTCACCAGCCCATCAGAGTACCTGAGTACCTGTCACCAGCACATCAGAGTACCCGAGTACCTGTCACCAGCCCATCAGAGTTCCCAAGTACCTGTCACCAGCCCATCAGAGTACCCGAGTATCTGTAACCAGCCCATCAGAGTACCTGAGTACCTGTCACCAGCACATAAGAGTACTCAAGTACCTATCTGCAGCCCATGCCTCATAGAATATATGTCAGAGTTTTTGCTTTCCAAAATGGAGTAATTTTGTGGGTAATTCCATTGTCCTGGTGCTCCAGGACCTTCAAAGTGTGATAGGAAGGAATGAAATGGGGACCTCTCTATATGGCCTTGCTGTGTAACTGCAGTCTCACACATGTGGTATCACCATACTCGGGACGAGTAGCAGAATGTATTTTGGGGTGTAATTTGTACATTGTATGTACATGCTGTGTGTTAGAAATATCTTATAAATTGACTACTTTCTGTAGAAAAAAAATAAGTTTTAATTTTCTTTCCCCTTTTTCCAAACACTTGTGGAAAAAAATGAACCGTACAAAAGACTCATTATGTCTCATAGAATATACTTTGGGGTGTTTGCTTTCCAAAATGGGGTAATTTTATGGGTAATTCCATTGTCCTGGTGCTCCAGGGCCTTCAAAAGTGTGATGGGTCGTTAGGAAATATTATGTGCAATTTATCCTCCTAGAACGCCTGATGGCGCTCCCTGCATGTTGGACCTCTCTATGTTGCCAGGCTGTGAAAAAGTCACACACATGTGGTATTGTCATACTCGGGAGGAGTGGCTAAATGTATTTTGGGGTCAAATTGAAAGTATGCATATGCTGTGTGTGAAAAATAACTTGTTATTATAAACATTTTGTGTAAAAAAAAAAAATAAATAAGAAGAAGAATTTCTCAATTTTCCCAAGAATTGTCAGAAAAAATTACAACTTCAGAAAACTCACTATGCCTCTTACTAAATACATTGGACTATCTACTTTCCAAAAAGGGGGGATTTTGGGGGTATTTGTACTTTCCTGACATTTCAGGGCCTCAAGAGTTGAGAGAACTCTATATAGGGCTGTCTCCCACCATCTCATTTTGTCTACAGCCTTTGGAAACAACCTCATAGAAGTCAACCTCGGGCAGGGTCAAGAAGGGGTTAAATGTAGAGGGCAGGTACTTCCCCTACAGCAGCTACTTTTTTAACCAGGTGAACGGAGAGAGCGAGAGAGAGAGAGCAAGCAAGAGAGAGAGAGAGAGAGAAAAGCTGTTGATGTCTGGAGAGAGGAGAACCATGTGTGCAACCTGGATCTTCCCAAATGACACACTTGGATGAAAGTTTCATGGTTGGTGACACTGCCTGTTGGGGTTTTGAATCTGTGTTGAAGATGAGCATAAGCATTTCTGTTTCTGTTTTAAGACTGTGTCCTGAAATGACAAGAAGCTGCACCTGTTTTGTTCAAACAGAAGCTGACTACAAAGCCTGTTGTGTTGTTTGAAGACAAATATATTGAATTTTAAGTTTATAGAACTGTGTGGTGGATGTCTGTTTTCCACTCAGATCTTGATAGTCTGTAATGCACGGACACAGCTGGAACAGTAAGCCTTGGGGCACTGAAAATAAATAATCACCAAAGGTTGCCAGACTGTATGCATCTGTGGAGGGAGAGGGTGGGTTTAGTTTGGTCAGGAAAACGGGGCAAAAGGGATAAGTGTACTTTTGTCTAAAAGTAAACATATCCTTTAAATATAAAATGTTTAAATAACTGAGCACTGCGTAATGCTATATTTCACATCCTTGAGCTTTTTACAACATTGAATTTATTTAAAATTATTTGTCTAGTTTTTGTCGTTGTCATTCTGGTCATTCTGTTGATGGCATCTACTTGACAAGCTTTATTGGAAAAGTGTATATTCCATTAAAGCTAACGTGGTAATGTACTCTGGGTAATGCATGTTATGAAATGCAGCTGTATTCTGTATCTGAATTTCTCCATAAAAACTAAAAACTATATATATATATATATATATATATATATATCTATATATATATATATATATATATATATATATATATATATATATATATATATATATATATAACAATCTACTGATGTATACAGTAATTGGTATTTGTTCGTTTTTTTAATAAAAATATTTTCATATAAAATGTAAAACTGTAGCTTTTATATGTTCCCCCAGATATGATTTTAAAGATTGCATTCGGTCTGCATTTTTAAACTTTGGAAATATATTTTATAGTTTTATCAAAGTGGCTTGCTTGCTTATAATTACCATGTTCCCACATTTATCATTTTCTATCATTTTCTAAGAGTTTGACTTCACTCAGCAATAGAAACTCAAAGTTAAGTGTTTGCTGGCTTGATAATGCACTTATTCTGCTTCCTCTGGAAATTTAGAAGATCATTATTATTGCTTTCAGCTTAAAGGATGCCTGTCATTTAACAGTAGACCAGTGAACCAAATGCCATGAAGGAGAAAGTTATGGATGATATATACTTTAACTACTTGCCTACCAGGCACGAATACCTCCTTCCTGACCAAGCCATTTTTCAGCTTTCAGCGCTGTCGCATTTTGAATGACAATTGCGCGGTCATGCAAGGATGTACCCAAATAAAATTTTTATCATTTTTTCCCCACAAATAGAGCTTTATTTTGGTGGTATTTGATCACCTCTGCGGTTTTTATTTCTTGCGCTATAAACAAATTAAGAGGGACAAGTTTGAAAAAACACAATATTTTTTACTTTTTATTATAATAAATATCCAATTTTTATTTTTTTTTTAAACAAATTTTTTCCTCAGTTTAGACCGATACGTATTCGTCTACATATTTTTGGTAAAAGAAAATCGCAATAAGCGTATATTGATTGGTTTGCGCAAAAGTTATAGCGTCTACAAAATAGGGGATCTGTATTTTCTGGCGTATAAGACTACCTTTTACACCGAAATTACACAGCCAAAAAGTGGGGGTCGTCTTATACGCCGGGTGAAGAAGCCGCCAGATGGATATCAGTCTGCCGGGCGCTCTGTAAAATTGTAATATGTATACAGTATGCACCGCTCAGTCGATCCCGGCGGGCGATGCACTCTGATGAATACAGAGCCTGCTATGCCTGCTTGGATTGGGTAACAACCTCTGCCAATCCGAGCAGGCTACATGAGTCAGAGCGGCGCGGGATGATGTCACAGCCTCTGCCAATCCGAGCAGGTTTTGTATCCATCAACAGATTAGTAAAATACAATGCCTGCCGTAATTGGCTCAGCGGTGCACACTGTCTGCACACTGTATTCTGAAGTGTACCTGGCACTACTGTACTAACACAGCATCATATACTGTGTGTACTTGGTGCTCTACATATTAACAAAGCATCCTGTACTGCACATCCAGCTCCAGATCTCCCCTAAAATACAGGTATGATTTATGGTGCTTTGGAGGAGAGGATTCATTGTTGCTGCCTACCAATTGTGGGATCTCTGGGACTTTTTTTTTTTTGTTTCTGATGTTTTTTTGTAAATGGTGTTGCCTCGGAAAGGGGGGTAGTCTTATATGGCGAGTATAGCCCCAAACCTAAGTTTTTGCTGAAAAAATAGGGGGTCGTCTTATACACCCAGTCGTCTTATACGCCGGCAAATACGGTAGATTTATAGCATTTTTATTATTATTATTTTTTTACTAGTAATGGCGGCGATTTGCGTTTTTTATCGTGACTGCGACATTGCGGCGGACATATCGGACACCTTTGACACATTTTTGGGACCATTCACATTTATACAGCGATCTGTGCTATAAAAATGCATTGATTACTGTATAAATGTGACTGGCAGGGAAGGGGTTAACACTAGGGGGCGCTGCAGGGGTTAAACTAACTGTTGGAGGGGACCGACCGATAGGTGTCCCTATGTACAAGGGACACACCATCGGTCTCCTCTCCTCTGACAGGACGTGGATCTGTGTGTTTACACACACAGATCCACGTCCTGCTTGATTACCGGGCAATCGCGGGTGCCTGGCGGACATCGCGGCCGCCGGGCACGCGCATCAGGGCCCCAGCTACGCGGCGGGCACGCGCGCGCGCCCCCTAGTGGCCAAAAAAGCGAGAGCCGTCATATGACGTCGGCCCGCCACAAGAGCTGCACATTCCCGCTGTCATTTGACAGTGGGCGGTCAGCTAAAGGTTAAAGAAACATTTCTATAACCCCTCTCCCTTCCCAACTAAGCTTATCAAACCCACCCTCCTTCTCCTCAGTTGCATACTTGCTGGGTCCCGGCCAGGTCCTGCTGCAATGTTTCCTGGCTCTGGCTGGGCACTTTTTCCTGTTGCGTGTTTTCCAAAAAGAAAAAAAAGTCCCTACACAAGTCTATAGAGTTCTACTGTGAATGCACGTGCACTGGGAAGAAAAGAGGAAAAGGCAGATCCTGGCACTTTATGCCACAACTAGGTAAGTATGCAACAGAGGAGAAGAAAGGTTGGTTGGATAAGATCAGTTTGGGGGGCGTTGTAGGGAAACTTTGTGCAAAGGTTTTCTTATCCTTTATGGTTACTGTAGCATGTGTAACATACAGTATATATAAACATTTTTGATTTTGTAGCTTAAATTTAGCAAAATTAGCTACACCATTGATAGTTAGGGTTAAATACAGTCATATACTAGAGTTACTAAGAGATATAAATCAGCATGTGACCATTCAAAATGTATATTTTATAAGGCGAATGTGGCTATTAATATATGGTGCTATGCAATCAATATGCTTTCCAAAAGTATACCTTCATTCATAAAGATTTAGAAAAAAAAAAAACTCTAAGTTTTATAAAAGATGATCTAAGTTGCCAGCTCTTAAATTTGTTGAGCTCCCTTCCACCACTGTATACAATCTCATCACTTTCTAAAGGTCATTATTTGCTTGGGGCTAAGCATGCTGGCTTCCCTTTGAATGGGCCTAGCCAAAAACAGGGAGGGGAAAATGTCATATGTTCCATACCTAGAAGCTTCAGAGTTTTGTTGGGGCTTCAGTGGCACATTGGGGTAGCTAGTGAGTGGGATATAGGCACCAGGGAGCCAGGGTAGCCAGGGAATAAAGGCAAGCATTTAGGATTCCTACTGCATAAATTTTGATTTATTTTATATAGTAAGTACAAATTTACTTAAAAAAAAAAAATATATATATATATATATATATATATATATATATATATATATATATATATATATATATATATATATATATATATAATTACCAGTCAAAAGTTTTAGAACAAACCCCATTTTCCATTTTTTTTTTTTTTTTTTTAAATCGAATGGTTCAAGTCCAGTGAATAGCCTGAAATGGTACAATGGTAAGTGGAAACCTGTCAGAGGTAAAAAAAAAAAAAAAGTTTAGGTTAACAAACTGAAAAAAATGTATGTTTCAGAGTTATACAAAAAGGCCTTTTTCAGGGAGGAAGTATACTATGTGTTTAAAAACTCACAATTGTTCTGCAGCAATGTACTTAACATAGGCCTTGAAAGTTTATGCTAACAATTCTTTTTGTACATATCCTCCCTGTTTGAGGGGTAAAACATTGGATCATACTGGTCTACTCATGTTTTGTTTTTTTATAGATTTGTGTGCACCTGCCCCTCAAGAGTGGTATTATCCACGAAACGTGTTGGGCTAATTTGGATGCACTTATTCTCATGCAGACGCCCCTACTTAAAACATTATCTTGAGTTCTCCATCTACCATGTAATTTTAAATGTTTTTACTACATCCAGGATTCGTTTCATACTACACAGTGGTTGGCTGGTTGCTACTAATGTTTGTTTCTATATATAGTCTGTAATATGTGATTGACAATTTTACTCATTGCTGCATGTATCATGTCATTTTGCCATGTTCCTTGTTTCACCAATAAAAACATGTTTTTGATATCTACTCATCTTCTAGCCATGTGTACTCACAAAACTCCCCCACTTTCTTTTCGCAGATTTAGGGATGGAGACATGTGACCCATATGTCTCATTTAAAGTCCCAAACTCCCCCTTTTTAGTTCCTAACAATTCCTACAGATGTCCCAACTTTTGTTGATTACTTACAAGCTCTCTGTCTGTTTAAAGGCAGTGTTGAAACAGACAGTGTTACTACACCCTCTTAAGCTATAATTGCACAGTATTGTACTGCAGAAAGTAGTAAATTGCTCTTAAAATGGCGTGAAAAGGGCAATTCACAAAGGAAGACAGACAGACCATTATAAGCCTTAAAGTGTAGGTCTTTCCTTTAGAGGCAGGGTTGGCAATTCATGGATCGCATCTACCTGACATGCATCCCCTGGGACTGTGACATCATAAGGGGCGGGGTCACCACGTGACATCACCCGGTGACCCCGCCCCTTATCCCTATATAAGTCGCCGTGCAACGCGTCCCTGGCATTGCGACTAGAGAGAGCGTTGTTTCAACATCGGAAGGAAGAAGAAGAAGGAGAAGAAGGCAGCGACAGCGGCGAACCAGAAGAACGGGCCAACGCTAGTAAAAGAGCTGCAAGAAGATAGCGGAGGCCCGGCAGAAGAAACGAAGAGTGGGACAAGACCCCCGAAGTCGGAAGAAGACCCCCGGAACGAAGGAGAAAGCCGGGCTCCTCCGCTAGTAAAAGAGCGGTAAAAGAGCAGAAGATAGCGGAGAAGCCCGGCGAGAAGACCCCCGAAGTCGGAAGAAGACCCCCGGAGCTGTCTAATAAACTACTTTAAAAACCTGTGTTGTGTTCTTTTTATTAACACTTTTTCCCTCAGGTGAATGGGTAGGGGTACCATGTACCCCATACTCATTTACATAGGGTGAGGGCCAGGATCTGGGGGCCCCCTTATTAAAGGGGGCTCCCAGTTTCTGATAAGCCCCCCACCCTCAGACCCCAACAACCAATGGCCAGGGTTGTCGGGAAGAGGCCCTTGTCTTCATCAACATGGGGACAAGGTGCTTTGGGGTGGGGGGGCCCTGCGGCCAGCACCCCCCATGTTGAGGGCACACGGCCTGGTATGACTCAGGAGGGGGGGGGGCGCTCGCTCATCCCCACCCCCTTTCCTGACCGGCTGGGCTGCATGCTCGGATAAGGGTCTGGTATGGACTTTGGGGGGGCCCCCACATAGTTTTTTCGGCGTAGGGGTTCCCCTTTAAATCCATACCAGGCGACGGGGCTAGCAAGGTGTCAATCTCGCTGATGGAGGGGGCGACATTGGCTTCGTTCTTGTCTACCTGGAGTCACGTTCAAAATGAACGGACTTTACTCCGTGTGTGCAAGTCTGTTCATTTCAAAAGTCCGGCGGACCTCCGCCTAAAGTCCACGTGGGAGTGTGTGGGTAAGTCCGCTCGTTCTGAAAGTCCGGCGGACCTCCGCTGGAAAGTCCGGCGGACCTCCGCTGGAAAGTCCGGCGGACCTCCGCTGGAAGGTCCGGCGGATTGTCCGCCGGATAGTCTTATCGTGTGTACGCGGCATTAGAAGAAAAGAACACAACAGTAGGCTTCAAATCATAGAACGGCCAGCACAGCCTCCAGACTTAAACCCCATCGAGTTGGTTTGGGATGAACTGGACAGAAGAATGGATGCAAAGCAACCTACAAGTGTATCACATTTGTAGGAATTTCTGCAGCAGTGTTGGGAACAATATTTGATTTCTGTTGTAGAAAGAATGCCGCTTTTATATCTGCAAAAGGTGGTTACTTTTATTGTTAAAGAATATTTATTGTTAAAGAAAATGATTCCATGGTTTCTTTCACAATTATTTATTTTTTCTATGCTTTTTGAAACAGAGAGAGAGGGAGAGATAGAGGGAGACTGTTATGCTGTGTGTAACATATCTAACCCAAAAATATGGAAACAGCACTGCTACTGCAGCTATTTTAGTCTGCAAAGTACTGTTCTGTTTTGCACAATCTAGACACAAAAAAACCCTGGGTGAAAATGTCACTTCACTTCTCAGATGAATGCCACTAATTGTATAGAAGATTATATAGTACATGCCAAGCTTGCCAGGGTTTCTGATCTGTCAACTCTTCCAGAGGAAACAGGAAATAATATCAGACTTCAACCCTGTGAGATAGATACAAGTTTGGACTGTGTAACATTTAACTTCAAAAGAACTCTGATGAATCATAAAGGAGTCAAGTCTTTACACTTTCTTATCTGTATATATAAAGGGAAAATAATCTAAAATAGTCAAAATCAACACTACACTATGCTGCAATCATTTAACCACTTAAGGACCATGCCTCTTTTTTAGATGTGTTGTTTACAAGTTAAAACATTTTTTTTTTTGCTAGAAAATTACTTAGAACCCTCAAACATTATACATTTTTTTCTAACACCCTAGAGAATAAAATGGCGGTCGTTGCAATACTTTCTGTCACTTTTTTGGAAAAAAGGCACTTTTTTAAATTAAAAAATAAGACAACAGTAAAGTTAGCCCATTTTTTTGATATCCAACATGTCACGCTTCAAAATTGCGCCCACTCGTGGAATGGCGACTTTTACCCTTGAAAATATCCATAAGCGATGTTTAAAATTTTTTACAGGTTGCATGTTTTGAGTTACAGAGGAGGTCTAGGGCTAGAATTATATATGTGGGCGCTACTCACGTATGCCTTTGCTTCTGCACACGAGCTCGGCGGGACGGGGCGCGTTTAAAAAAAATTTTTTTTCTTATTTATTTTACCTTTCATTTTTTATTTTTACATTGTTTTAAAAAAAAAATTGTGTCACTTTTATTCCTATTACAAGGAATGTAAACATCCCTTGTAAAAGAAAAAAAGCATGACAGGACCTCTTAAATATGAGATCTGGAGTCAAAAAGAACTCAGATCTCATATTTACACTAAAATGCAATAAAAAAATTAAATTAAAATTTGTCTTTTAAAAAAATGGCCCTTTAAGAGCTATGGGCAATGTCATGGAGACGGGTGGGGGCCATCTTCCCCTCACTCGTCTCCAAGCACAACCACAGAGCCGACAGCTCCGGTAAGCGGTTGAGGGCACCGGAGCACAGCGGGAGGGCCCCTCTCTCGCTGCCAATTAATGTGATCTTGCGGCGAATCCGCCACAGAGACCACTTTTATCTTGTAGCGGACCGCTGGCCGAACATGAGGATACTGGGGTTATGGCAGCTAGCTGCTGCCATAACAACAATATCCGTCCTCAATGCGAGAACGTAAATCGGCGGTCCGGAAGAGGTTAACATATTAATTGCTTAAGTTTTGATCATATAGCCAAGCAAGGACATTTTAGTTAACAACTTTCAACTGTCATCTTAGAATCACTTTGAAAGGGTAACTGAACTTTTAGTACTAAACATATACAGTAGTTATCCTCTAATTATATGGCTTTGCTATGTTATTTTGCACTTATTCCTGCAAACAGTCTGTGTAATTAGGTGTCTCGTTTAATTTGTCTTCAGACATTTGATAACTTGTCTATTGTCTGTGTAATATATTCATTCTGTGCATGCTATATGGCAGAGACCTTGTGTTATCTATTTTTTGACTGAATGTGTACAAAATGGGTGCATGTCTTTGTCAGCATTGGTTTTGTTATTTTATGCCCTTTTTAACCACTTGCCGCCCGCCATATTGTAAAAAGACGTCGGCAAAGTGGTTGTAAAATCCTGACCAGACGTCATAGGATGTCCTCAGGATTTTGAGCCGTTGCATCGCGGCGATCGTTGTTGCGGGGTGTCAGTCTGACACCCCACAACTACGATCTTAGTAAAGAGTCTCCATCCAATCACGGCTGATCACAGTGTCAGACGCGAGTAGAGGAGAGCCGATCAGCTGCTCCTCTGACAGGGGGGGTCTGTGCTGATCGATTATCAGCGCAGCCCCCCTGAGGATGCCCACACTGTACCACCGGGGATACCACCAGACCACCAGGGATGCCCAGCACAAGGTATGCCACCCTAGACTACCAGGGATGACACACAGTGCCCACAATGGATGCCAATCAGTGCCCACAATGGATACCAATCAGTGCCCACAATGGGCATCACTGATTGGCATGCATTATTGTTTGGCACTGATTGGAATCCATCAGTACAAAACAATGCTGCCTATCAGTGCCTATCCGTGCCACCTATCAGTGCCCATCCGTGCCACCTATCAGTGCCCATCCATGCTCATCCGTGCCGCCTATCCATGCCCATCTATGCCGCCTTTCCATGCCCATCCATGCCAATCCGTGCCAGCTATCAGTGCCAATTTGTTCCGCCTATCAGTGCCGCCTATCAGTGCCACATATCAATGCCCATCAATGCCATCTCAGTGCCACTTCATTGGTGCCACCTCATCAGTGCCCATCAGTGCCGCCTTATCAGTGCCCATCAGTGCAGCCCCATCAGTGCCCATCAGTGAAGGAGAAAACTTACTTATTTACAAAGTTTTATAATTGAAACAAAAAAAAACATATTTTTTTTCAAAATTTTCGGTCTTTTTTTATTTGTTTAGCAAAAAATAAAACCCGCAGAGGTGATCAAATACCACCAAGAAAGCTCTATTTGTGGGAAAAAAATGATAACAATTTCATTCAGTGTAGCATGACCGTGCAATTGTCATTCAAAGTGCGACAGTGCTGAAAGCTCAAAATTGGTCTGGGCAGGAAGGTGTTTAAGTGCCCAGTATTGAAGTGGTTAATACTAATAACATGTTTAAAAAAAAAAACAGTGGTTTCTTAGAGCTCAAAGGATCATAAATCAAGCCCAACAATAATTATTATTTTTTTTTAAATGTTTTTCTTTTTTTTTTGTCCTTAACCACTTGTTGACTGCACACTGTAGCTTTAAGGGTACAGTGCGGGTCTGGCTGTGCTGTAATTAGTCACAGCACAAGCCGATTAGCGGGTGCCAGCCATTGGATAACCACCCGCACCTGCTGATTGGCGAGGGGAAAGACAGAACAGAGCTCTGTTTATGTAAACAATACAGAGCTCTGTCTTGCAAAGCAGAGAATAAAAACAGCACATCCCTTAGTAAAAATACCTGAAAGTAAACACATAAACACTGGTTATGCACACGTTTAACCCTTTGATCGCCCTAAATGTTTAACCCCTTCCCAGCCAGTGTCATTAGTACAGTGACAGCATATTTTTAGTACTGATCACTGTATTAGTGTCACTGGTTCCCACAAATTGTCAGTTAGTGTCAGATTGGCCGCCATACTTTCGCAGTCCTGCTATAAGTCTCTGATCACCCCCATTACTGTATATATATAAAAAATAGAAAAAACTGCAGTAAATATACCATAGTTTGCAGATGCTATAACTTTTGTGCATACCAATCAATATACACTCATTGTGATTTTTTTTTTTTTAACAATATGTAGTAGAATACATATTGGCCAAAATTCATGATTAAATTCAATTTTTAACATTTTTTATTGAATATGTTATATAGCAGAAAGTAAAAATATCGTTTTTTGTTTTTCGTTTAAAGCACAAAAAATAAAAAAACCCAGTGGTGATCAAATGCCACCAAAAGAAAGCTCTGTTTGTGGTAAAAAAAATTATATACATTTTGTTTGGGTACAGCGTTGCATGACCGTACAATTGTCAGTTAAAATAAAGCTGTGCCGTATAGCAAAAAAATGGCCTGGTCATGAAGGGGGGTAAATCTTACGGATGTCAAGTGGTTAATACCTATGGAGTTACAAATATAAGTAGTTTATAGCAAAACTGTTCCATTTTTCCATCCAGACCCCCTAAATGTCTGCAGATTAGGTGTTGTATTGCATTGTTTAGATGTTTTTCTGATGCTGAACATTGGACCAGTGCACCACTATTCCTGAGACAGCTAAACCTTCTGTGGGTCATTTCCTGTGATATGGGGGTTTTCTCTGCTTCTGGTGTGCATGCTGCAAGTATACCACCTTGAATGGTTTCAAGAATCAACTGCTTTTTAGATTTCTTTAGCAGACTTATGCCGCGTACACGCGGTCGGAATTCTCGTCAGAAAAAGCTCTGGTTTTCCCGTCGGAATTCCGACGGAATTTCGCACAAACTGTCTTGCCTACACACGGTCACACCAAATTTCGACGGTCAGTAACACAGCGGCATAAAACACGTTCGACAGCACTATACAAGGGAAGTTTAATGCTTCCGAGCATGCGTCGAATTGTTTCCGAGCATGCATCGGAATTTTGCGTGTCGGAATTGCATACACACGATCGGAAAATCTGATAGAAAGGTTTTCCGTCGGAAAAATTGAGAACAGGTTCTCAATCCAAAGTCCGTCGGAAATTCCGACAGAAAAAGACTGATGGGCATACACACGGTCGTATAATCCGTTGAAAAGCTCCCATCGGACTGTTTCCATCGGAAATTCCGACCCTGTGTACGTGGCATTAGATTATTGAGTATGTTAAAGGGAACTCACAAAATTGCCAATGACACCCTGATAATGAATCAGGGAGCACAGCCTACTTACTCATTATTTGAGTTTGCCAGCATGGTGTTGCCCTTCTCTTTCATCTGTCCCACTACCCCAATCTCTTTTGCTGGTAACTTAGTGATTCTGAACAGACTGCTTGAGATACTAGAGCACCCACTCCAGACCAACACCCACTTTAGCTTCCTTGCTGACTCTAGCACGCAGAAAGCTATGCTACTAAAAACTATTTCAGATAATTTATATAGCCACCTGCCTTGTAAGTTTAAATGTGACTAGTAGTGTACAAAGTAGACAGACATTAAGCTATGCAACACAGACACTGTAATGCCCCGTACACACGATCGAAAATTCCGCCAGTAAAAGTCCGATGTGAGCTTTTGGTCGGAAATTCCGACCTTGTGTATGCTCCATCGGACTTTTGCTGTACCAATTCCGAAGCGCAAAATTCCTACGCATGCTTGGAAACAATTTGACGCATGCTCAGAAGCATTGAACTTCATTTTCTCGGCTCGTCCTAGTGTTGTATGCCACCGCGTTCTTGACGGTCAAAAGATTTTTTGTGTGACCGTGTGTATGCAGGACAAGTTTGAGTGGAATTCCGTCGTAAAAACCGTCCAAGATTTTTATGACGGAAAATCCGCTCGTGTGTACGGGGCATAAGAAGAATAGTTCTGGTCCTCTCCTACTGATACCTGTAGATACCTGCGAAAATTATTCTGCAAAGAATTACAAAGAACTAAAATTAAGGTAAATTATTGCATTTGATCCTTTTAGCACAGCTGCAGTATTTATTGGGTGGCATTAGGAGCTCCATAATTGCTTTCACCTAGAGCAGGGGTGCCCAACCAGTGGCCCAGGGGCCACATGTGGCCCGTGGAGCCCTCTGATGTGGCCCGCGACCTCCTGTTCTGGGATAGTGGGTTCACAGATCGCAGGTTGCCATCCTAGAGCATCAGAGTTGTGCCGGTGGTAGATGAAGCAAGCGGCTGCTTCCTGTAAATCGCTGCCACCTGTCACAAGTGGAGTGATACCAAATGCACTCTGCCTGGGACAGCAACAGCTGACGATACCTGAATGGAAGACTGTTATTTAAAGGTAAGTTTATAACTAAAATCACAATGTATATTTGGGCATATCTGTTCTGCAGTGGTTACTGGGCTGCTTTTAAACTGATCCACAGGTGCCACAGGTGCCACAGGTGCAGTGCAGTTTACCTGTGGGTTACCTGCACTGAGCCATAGACTTCTGTTATTATTTGGTGCACTTTAAGAAAGTGCACCACACCTGCAGGATATAATAGAAGTCTATGGCAAAGTGCAGCAAACCCAATAAAGCCACAGGCGCACAGCTCTGCATCCGTGGTGTGGGTAAACGGCAGTTCATCAGTGTGAAAGCAGCCTTAGGCCCCTTTCACACAATTTGTCTGACTTAATGGGACCCTCCATTCACCTCTATATGTAGCGGCAGATGTAAACGGACTTGTGTCCCCTCCACTCATTGTGGCCCGTGACTGGTTACCAAGTCGCTTACATGGCCCTCACTCTTTGGTGTTGCTGTTAACTGACTTTGCTTACAAAGTGGCTAAAATAACAACAATGATTGATAACAGGCACTTTGTGATACCTGCCAGTACCTATGTGAGCCTTCAAACTGATTCCTGTGTCTCTTGTTGGGCCCCTTACATTGTAGACCCAGATTTTACACAGGGTCTCTACTTGTCTGTAATCTAATGCTGCGTACACACGGCCGGAATTTCCGATGGAAACAGTCCAATGGGAGCTTTCCATGGGATTTTCCGACCGGGTGTATCCCCATAGGTCTTTTTCTGTCTGCATTTCCGACAGACTTTAGATTGAGAGCCTGTTCTTAATTTTTCAGACAGAAAGCCTTTCTATCGAATTTTTCGATCGTGTGTATGCAATTCCGACGCGCAAAATTCCGACGCATGCTCGGAAATGATTCAACGCATGCTCGGAAGCATTAAACTTCCCTTTTATAGTGCCGTTGAGCGTGTTGTATGTATGTTTGGGAACGTGTTATTGACCGTCGGAATTTGGTGTGACGGTGTGTAGGCAAGACAGTTTGAGCAAAATTCCTTCGGAATTCCGACGGGAAAACCATCAGAGCTTTTTCCAACTAGAATTCTGATCGTGTTATGCGGCATTAGAGTGCTGATTTGTCTAGTTTTGAATAGTTAATTTTTCACTACTTCAGTTATACTTTTTCTCTTTAGCAATGGTCAATAGCAGTGCTGAATGTGGTTTGTGTACCTCCAGGGTAATTCTTGTAGGTGCTTGGGGTACTGCTTGGAGAATTAAACATTTTATACAGGTAGGAAACACATATGTTTCTGTGATATTCCGTAGCATGCAATTCATTTGTAACATACGAATTCTCTATAAATCATATCCTGTAGCTGTGTTATATTCTTTAAAATCTATTTGTAACAGATCATATGGCATATCCTTTTACATGCATTTGTCTTTATTTTAATCAATCAGAGTTACAGTTTAAGTCATTTCTTTGCACAAGGTATACTTGGAAAATTATTTCACAATCTAACACCACTAGGCATACCTTTTTTTTTTTTATTGGGGTGTGGGATGGTTTACTTTTAGAACCTGATCAAATTTAGTTAAAAAAATAAATATTCTCTTAACCCCTTGCCGACCGGCTCACGCCGATATACGTCGGCAAAGTGGCACGGGTGTGCAAAATCCCATATGGGTACGTAGGCCTTTTAAGAGGCACCAGAGGGCTGCACGGTGGGGGACCCGATGCGCGTGGCTGTCAGGCACGAGTGCCAGCTGGGGGATTTGTGTGTGTAAACACACAAAACCCTGTTCTTTCAGGGGAGAGGAGACATGTTGTTTGTTCCTAGTAAATAGGAACAACAATATGTCTCCTCTCTTACTCAGTCCTATCCCTATACAGTTAGAACACACTAAGTGCTAGTGTTAGAAAAGTTTTAAATGTTTATTGTGTGACTATTTGGAAAACAATAACCCTGAGACTGATTTTTAATCCCACTTATGAGCACTTTGTATTAACATGTTAAATCGTTTGGTTTAATTAACTCCACAGCAAAGTTTCAGGATGATTAAGCGTAACCAAATATGGTAGTATTAGATTGTACAGGAAACACAGACATTAGCAAAATAAAGTACCATGCAGTACCAGGCGGCTAGCTGTGTTTCCTCAGCCAATAGAAAAATAGGGGCTGGGTTATGAAGGAATTAGGGAGAGAGAGATACATTCCTTTGTATTACTCTTGCAGAATTTTTTGCGTGTAAGGGTCATCCTAATGTGTTAACATATAAGAAGTAAACAATTTATTTCTAAATACATCTGGAGTTGACTGATCACAAGCTGAGGATATACCTAACATTTTTGGTCCTTCGAGCCAGAAACAACTGGTTTATTGCGGCTCAGGAGGCCCCTGACAGAACTTCGGTGAGTATTGGACAAAGGAACTCACTGAGAATTAAAAGTCCCCCACTCAATGTTAGTGGTTAAACTGGGGCAGGGGTCTTATGATCCGAATACACTGTCTGTTTTCGAACTTGCATGATCCAGTCCTCCTGGTGTTTGAGAGGTAAGATAATTTTAATTTTTTGTAATTCTTTCTAAGAGTCTTTTCTTCTCTTTCTGTTTGATTCTGGTTTAAATGTGTTGTAATTGCCGACATTGGTATTGATCGTATAATATCTTGATAATCCAGTGTTCGTAGACAGAGACATTTGGGAACGTTGTCTAAGGTAAAAAATTATGTTGCCTGCTGTCCGGACAGACAAAAAAAAATTTGAGGTATACCGAACGTCAGAGGTTGATTGCCTGATGATTTAAGCGCTATTTAGTTAAGTGATCTAAAAAGATCACAAAGCTAACTTTTTCTGTGTGTTTTACTTTCTCCTGTCTCATGTTTAACCGTTCTGTTGATGTTACAAGCTCATTTTATAATAGTACTGCAGAGGTACGTTTTAATTATTTTTTCATTCTCCCGGTAGTGTGGGGAGTGTTGATATTTATACTTTTCTGGTATTCCTTTTGTTACCGCGAGCGGAGGGTCAGGATCCCAATGTTTTATAGGTTAATGAGAGAACCGACCAACGTTGACAATGGGGAATAGTCTCTGTTAAGGATGAGCCCGGTGTTCGATTCGAACCCATGTTCGAATCGAGCACCGGGCGTTCGCTCGCTCGGCGAGCCCAGAACTATTGGGGCCGCTCGCATCAAATTCGTGTGATGCGAGCGGCCCCGCAATGCATTGCGGCCCGCGCAGTGCAATGCTGGCTGATGATTGGCCAAGCATGCACTGTGACCCCGCATGCTTGGTCAATCACAGCGCCGGCAGCGAGGAGAGCCATAATTGGCTACAGGCAGGATGCCTGTAGCCAATTATAGCTCAGGGGCTTTAGTACACGCCCCACGGTATAAGAGGCCGCCGCGCCGGTGGCCTCGCATATTATGTTTCAGTCAGTGTCAGCGTGTCAGTGTGCTGCTGACAATATGTGCTCTATTTCTGGGGATATGTGTTTGCGTTCTGTTAGTACAGCATTGCAGTATCACATCTGGGGGGTGTCTATAGGTGGCCTGTGAAGGGGGGCAGGTTTCCTGTGCTTAGAACTTTCCCTGCAAAAAAGTGTCATTTTTGCAGGAAAAAAGCTATTTAAAATCACTCGTGGCTAATGAATTGATGGCTCCTGTAACACAGAGAACTGTCATTCATTAATAAAAAACAAAAAAAAAGCGTAGGGGTCCCCCCAAATTCAATAACCAGGCCCTTCAGGTCTGGGATGGATATTAAGGGGAACCCCAGCCAAAAAAAAAAAAAAAAAAATGGCGTAGGGTCCCCCTCAAAATCCATACCAGACCCTTGAGGTCTGGTATGGATTTTAAGGGGAACCCTAGCCAAAAAAAATGGCGTGGGGTCCCCCTCAAAATCCATACCAGACCCTTATCCGAGCACGCAACCTGGCAGGCCGCAGGAAAAGAGGGGGGGACGAGAGCGGCCCCCCCTCCCGCCTGAACCGTACCAGGCCACATGCCCTCAACATTGGGAGGATGCTTTGGGGGTCTAAGACCCCCAAAGCACCTTGTCCCCATGTTGATGAGGACAAGGGCCTCTTCCCCACAACCGTGCCCGGTGGTTGTGGGGGTCTGCGGGCGGGGGGCTTATCGGAATCTGGAAGCCCCCTTTAACAAGGGGACCCCCAGATCCCGCCCCCCCCCCCCTGTGTGAAATGGTAAGGGGGTACAAAAGTACCCCTACCATTTCACCAAAAAAGTGGCAAAAATTGTAAAAATGACAGGAGACGGTCTTTGACAATTCCTTTATTAAAATCTTCTTTCTTCTTTCTTCATCCTTCGGTTTCTTCATCTTCTCCTTCCGTCATCTTCTTCCATCTTCTTCTTCCTCCGATCCGCTTCTTCTTGCGCTGGTCTTCTCATCCTTCTCGTCCGGCATCTTCTTCCGTCGGCGTCGGCATCGGTGTCGGTGTCTCTGTCTCTTCTTGGGCCGCTCCGCGCAATGGGAGGCTCCCGCTGTGTGAGGCTCCGCTCCGTCTGACAGGTCTTTTATAATGGAGGGCACCTGGTGACCCCGCCCCCTCTGACGCACAGGGACGTCATGGGGAATTCCATGATGGCTTTCCCCATGACATCAGAGGGGGGCGGGGTCACCAGGTGCCCTCCGTTTTAAAAGACCTGTCAGATGGAGCGGAGCCTCACACAGCGGGAGCCTCCCATTGCGCGGAGCGGCCCAAGAAGACACCGACGCCGACGGAAGAAGATGCCGGACGAGAAGGACGAGAAGACCAGCACAAGAAGAAGCGGATCGGAGGAAGAAGAAAATGGAAGAAGAAGATGGAAGAAGATGAAGGAAGGAGAAGATGAAGAAACCGAAGGATGAAGAAAGAAGAAAGAAGATTTTAATAAAGGAATTGTCAAAGACTGTCTCCTGTCATTTTTACCATTTTTGCCACTTTTTTGGTGAAATGGTAGGGGTACAGTACCCCCTTACCATTTCACACAGGGGGGGGGGCGGGATCTGGGGGTCCCCTTGTTAAAGGGGGCTTCCAGATTCCGATAAGCCCCCCGCCCGCAGACCCCCACAACCACCGGGCACGGTTGTGGGGAAGAGGCCCTTGTCCTCATCAACATGGGGACAAGGTGCTTTGGGGGTCTTAGACCCCCAAAGCATCCTCCCAATGTTGAGGGCATGTGGCCTGGTACGTTTCAGGCGGGAGGGGGGCCGCTCTCGTCCCCCCCTCTTTTCCTGCGGCCTGCCAGGTTGCGTGCTCGGATAAGGGTCTGGTATGGATTTTGAGGGGGACCCCACGCCATTTTTTTTGGCTAGGGTTCCCCTTAAAATCCATACCAGACCTCAAGGGTCTGGTATGGATTTTGAGGGGGACCCTACGCCATTTTTTTTAATTTTTTTTGGCTGGGGTTCCCCTTAATATCCATCCCAGACCTGAAGGGCCTGGTTATTGAATTTGGGGGGACCCCTACGCTTTTTTTTTTTCATTTTTTTTATTTTTTATCAATGACTTTTTTTTATGAATGAGTTTCAATGAATCACTGTTCTCTGTGTTACGGGAGCCGTGAATTAACATTAGCCGCGAGTGATTTTAAATAGCTTTTTTACTTTCAAAAATGACACTTTGCGCAGAGACAGTTCTAAACACGGGAAACATGCGCCCCTTCACAGGCATACTATAGACACCCCCAGGTACGAAATTTAAAGGAATATTACACTTTTATTGTTTCAATTTAAGCATTATTAAAATCACTGCTCCTGAAAAAAATGGCCGTTTTTAAAAAAAAAATTGCATTGATACATGTCCCCTGGGGCAGGACCCAGGTCCCCAAACACTTTTTATGACATTAACATGCATATTAGCCTTTAAAATGAGCACTTTTAATTTCGAACGTTCGCATCCATTATAACTAATAGGGTTCTAAAGCTCGCACGGACTTTAGGTCCGTTCGCGGGTTCTGGTGCGAGCTGAACGGGGGGTGTTCGGCTCATCCCTAGTCTCTGTAAAGGAATTTCTTGTGCTTGTTTATGTTGCTGCTGTGTCCCTAATGTGCCGTTAAAGGTGATAAGAAATTTATGCATAGCAATGTCCGTTCAGTATTGTGCTAAGTGGGAGAGGAAGTTTGGATTCAATGGTAAATTAACTGTGAAAGGGTGTCAGGAGTTGGTGGAGAAGCTTAAGTTGTTAGGACCCAAAGATCAAAAAATGTATGGGTTGGAAATGGCGGAGTACTGGCTTCAGCAAGCTAGAATTAGAGTAGAAGGAAGGAGAACAAAGGAGAAATGCCAAGCCCAACTGCCCCTAGTGGACAAAGAGGATGATCTCATCTGTTATACCCAGAGACCACCTCCATATAATGGTCCTCCCCCTCAGGTGCAAACAACTGCCCAGAGTACCACCTTCCCTGTGACATCCACCCCTGTCAAAGGAACCGCCTCTGAACAAAACCCCAATTCCACTTCCTCAACCTCTCCAGACAGCAGTACAGGCCTGGAGATGAATAGATTGATCCTTGAAACTTTAACTGACACCATAACTCATGCACTAGGTGCCCCAGCAGAAGCCAAAAGACTAAGTTAACCTCCTATTAGGTATGGTGTAGATGATGGTGAGGAAAACCCCTTGATAGAAGTCCCGAACCCAAGAGGAGGACAGAATGATGCAATGGGCCAGCCATATCCCTTGACTATGACTGTTTTTCGACCATGGACCGACAGTGACATACAAAAGGCTACAGAACACATAAAACATCCAAAATTAGGTCCAGTTGAATTCATTGAAAACATAGAGGGATTACGGAACAGTTATAAGTTGAACAGGGTGGAGGTAGAGAGGGCCCTGAGAAGAATACTAGGATCAGATTGGGCTTTGGTAAAGGGGGACTGGGACCCCTGCGCCCTAGCAAATGCACATGGGCGAGGGGATCCATTGCCTCCCGATAGCCTAGACTTAGGAAACAGGTTGACTGCCTTACTGAACAGATGCCAGCTTAGATGGGTACAACGGACTGATTGGCAAAAAATAAATATGACAGTACAGGAGGACAAGGAGAGTGTCAGTGACTACCTAAATAAACTATGAGAGGTTTTTAAAGTGTTCTCCGGGCTCCCCGAAGCTGAGGATGTGAATAGTGCATATCAGCAACAGCTAAAGATAGCTTTTGTAAATGTATTGAAACAGGATCATAAGGATTACATTGTTAAAAACATGGTTACTTATCGAACTGCATCGGTTTTAGATGTTTTACAATATGCTAAGCATTCTGAGAAGTATTTGAATACAAAGACAAAAAAGAATGTGAAAGTAAAGGTTTTTGTGCAAGGTGATGAAGGAGATGAGGATGCAGAAGAGTACACTGCTGAGGCAGAACCAGAGGAATCTCATAGAGGGAGAGGCATGGGTGGTTTTAGAGGAAGGAACAAGTTTAGAGGAAGAGGAAGGGGTAGAAGACAATGGAGGAATAAAGAATGGGTGGAAAGAAGAAAAAGTTGGGATTGTGGAAAGCAGGGGCATTTGGCCAGGGATTGCCCTGAGGGGCCGGGTCCTCACAAATCAAGTTGACTAGAAACAGTATGTGTGAGCCATTTGGAAACGATAGGGTACGTTGAAAACTTACCACAGGTGGAGTTAATGGTTGAGAGACAATGTGTACAGTTTTTGGTGGACTCTGGGGCCTCTAGGACCTTAATTCACCCTACAGATGTGCCTCATATTGATAAATCTACTAAATCTATGTTGGTACAAGGAGTAAGTGGAAAACTGGTGAGGGAATCACTGTCTGAGTATGTCACCATTGAGGAGCCAGAGACGGGGGTCAAGATCACCACCAGAGTGATCTTGTCTACTGTCTGCCCTGTGAATCTCTTGGGTAGAGACCTAATGTCAGCCATGCACATGTCAGTCAGTGCACAAAATAGTGGGTTTGCAGTCCGGGTAGGACAGGGACCCATTAACCCAATAGGAGAAACACACTATTATTACTCCTTAGATGTGTATATGAAAGACAAGGAGACAGTTGAGACTGTTGACAAAATGATTAATTATGCTGAAACCGTGATGGAAGGTAGGATAGTGGATTTACAGACACCAAATAGGGCTCACTGCACAATGTATTTTAAGAGAACACCAGGGCCTGATAGGTATTATGCCTCCAGACTTTTCTTAAAGAAGGAAGTTACCCTGCAATTAACCAATGTTTACTGGAGTGTGGAGGGATTTTGTGCATCAGCATGTTGTATACCCCCTGAGGAACAGGTTCTGTTTAGGGAAATCAACCCACATCTATCCTTGGCTAAACCCAAAAGCCGAGATTGGAAGGATGTTGGAGAGTTTGTGAAGGAATGCCAAGACCTAAAAGATTGGGCACCTGTGGGTCTACCTGAACTATACAAAAGTTAGTCGACAGGTTATTTCTGTCACAAACCCTTGGGACACGAAATCATTACAACACCCTCGGCACACATGTGGGCTGCAGGAACTGAATGATACTTGAGACAAAAGGGTCACCTGTTAGATGGGCTCCTAGAGACACTGTGGACTAGAGGTCCAGCGGATGTGGGGCTCATAAAAGGAGTCCAACCAGTAACCATCACTCCAAAATCACACCATAGACCCCACCTAAGACAATACCCCCTTAAGAAGGAAGCAGAGGAGGGCATAGCCCCTGTAGTAGATGAACTTTTAAAAACTGGTGTGATCATTACATGTCCTGACAGCCCTTGCAATACCCCCCTTTTCCCTGTTAAGAAGTCCCCGCCTTCTACAGGCTGGAGATTGGTACAAGATTTCCAAGCTGTCAACCAGGCAGTTATACCAAGAGCTCCTGTGGTACCCGATCCACACACATTACTGAATGATCTAGATCCAGGGAATTAATTATTTTCTGTGATTGATATCAGTAATGCCTTCTTTAGTATACCAGTGCACCCCGACTGTTGGAATCAAACATGAATGTTATATTTCTAAAGTTCTACACCTCTGAGAAGTGTGGAACCAAACAGGATCTGCAAAGCAAAAGGAGTTATCTTCAGCCCACCTGGTGTGCATGAAGCTTCAAATAGATTGAGGACGAAGATGGCCTAGGGCACATAGACTGCAGAAGCCCAGTAGTCAGGACAGTCATGGATTGTCATGGGAACAATGATTGGTGAAAAGCAACTAGGATTGGCAAGGGGGGGGGAGTTTGAATGAGTGAGTTTTGTTAAAAGGAATTGTTGCACAGAGCTCTGCCTCTGTGTCTCTCTGCCTCTGTGTCTCTCTGCCTTTCTCTCCGAACACATCTGAGGTGATCTGTGCAGGCCTCATGGCTTGGCGGCCATATTGAGGCCTTCCCTTATGGATTATGGTGATGGCTCTCTCTTGGTCATCTGAGTCTAGCCGATGCTACAAGCCTCACGGAGGGCCCTGTGATAAGTATCTTTGATATTCTTGTATTATATGATTTGATTGTAAGCTTTGTGATATTGTAATGTCTTTTAATACTTTATGTTAGCGTTCCTGATTCTTGGGAAATAAATAAGATAGTGTTTTACTAGCAGCAGTGTGTGTACTTTCATAACTAACTTTATATCAGTGTGCCTAGCAGGGTTTAATAGACCTGCTAACTAGTTGTATACTGCAGCGAGTTCTACAAATGGCACCGCAGAAAGCATGTGGCAATCCTAAAAGCCACATAGAACCTACAGGACAGAAGTGCTCAGATACAAGGCAGCTGATAATGCCACAGTAAGTGTGGTTAGTCTTTTCAATGGATAGGCAAAAGTTGTATTGTTTAAAATGATATCAAGTAAAAGTGATAATGAATGAAGAATCTTGAATGCTATGGGAGCGATTATTTTTTATTTTTATTTGTTTCCCGTGAGTTGTAAAAGCTAACGATAATTGGATTTGGTTTATTACTCAGTGCAGTGTTGGAACGTTAGTACAAATAGAAGTGTGGATTGTGTGCTTGTGAGAATGGAACTTGTGTATACATATGTTAAAAAGTACGCCTCTGCCAGTTATCATTCATGTGCAGATGAACCTCTTAAAAGCCAGTGTAATGTACTAGTGTCTCAGTGAATGAATGAATGAATGAATAATTTGTATAGCGCTACAATGCAAACTGAATCGCCTCAAGGCGCTGTATATCAGTGTCAGCAACATAATAGCAGATTACTGGGTAAACAGCTAAAAAAGAAAGCAAAGAAAGAAATGTTGGCTAATGAAATTGCAGTGTTGCTCAGAATTACATTTATATCTGAGCAAATGGGGGGGAAGTGGGAAGCAGAAAGGAGACTTCTCGGGGAAGATATAGAGAAAGTCAGTGAAAACCTTCTAAAGATTGTAACAGCCTCCAGTAGTGAGATTGAGGAATTGCCGGCAAAAGGCGGCGATTTGTCAGGAAAAAATAGTGACCTACGAGAACAGCTTCAGAGGTGCAGCATGGACTGCGTCATGAAGAGTAAACTTGTAGAGTCATTGCGAATAAAGTTATCAGAGATGGAAGAATTGGTTATGTCTTTAGAAAGGAAAGTAGCAAACGCACACTCCCAACTTCTTATTAAAGAACAGTGTATAATATCGCTCAATGAGCACAAAGCAACATGCCAATTGGCCGATATCTGCACAGTCAGTGAGGAAAAGAGCCGTGAGGAAACACAGTCTACTATTGCGCCTATAGCGTCAAAGCAGAATAACAGTTTGATTACAATCCAAGAGAGACTCACGTTATGCCAGATTCTGGGTGAATTTAATGCCCTGGAGTCGCCAGTGACTCTGTCCAATAAGTTTGAAGCTCTAATCCTTAAATTCCATTTGAGTAATGACGATGCATGCTCTCTTCTAAAAGCATGGCTACCAGGACCTTTGATAGGCCAGTTATCGGCACAGGTTAAGGATAATTTAGCAGATGCAGAGGGGCGGAGGAAAGAATTGCAGCGTCTTGTGGACAGTCGTGATAATGGTATGAGTGATTTGCAACGAATGAAATTTAGGAGAGGAGTTGACCCAATATTGTTCTGCAGTGAGTATCTTGCATTGTATACGAGAGTCTTCAACTGTCCTGACTTATTGGAGGATGACGCAAGTTTCATATACTCGATGGCCAATAAATGTTATGTAAGCTATCCCACTAGAATGGCTCTGAGGAATGCTAGGTCCTACCAAAATGTTGTCAATATCTTGCGAGATTTTTGTCAAGAGTCCAGTGATAGCGAATATGGGTCAAAGGCAGGTGTATCCGTAATAAGCAGAAATACAGGAAGGCGGATGATGGAAATCAATGTTGGAGACGTAAATACAAGCGCGATAACTGCGCTTGAAATTGATTCAGGAATTGAAATAGAAACTTCTGATGACTCCTCAGACGATGAAAGTGTAAAGTCTGTTAATTCCAATCACAGTAATATTATCCAGCAATGTGAATTTCCAGCACAAGATGTTAAAAAAAGGGCCTATGCAGGGGAACCAGAGCTAAAATGTTGTTTGTGTAAAAGGGGAGGTCACATCGCAAAGTATTGTTGGGCGAATAACGATATCTAAAAAAAGAGCATACCTGAAAACGACCCCAAGGCAGTATGAATGTTATTCGGCCAGGTTGGGTAGCAATCCAAAGCATGGAGCCCATAGTAAGCAAACCCAATTCCCCGTTAAGACCCAATTACGGAGTCTACAAACTGAAAAGCAATATGTAGGACAGTTGCATAAAATCAAAATGGAGGTAGCCGCATGGTTATTCAAACATAGCACTGGGGGAAGCAATGCTAGCAGCACTTAGTCAGCTGCAAGTATGTTAAAAATACTCTGATCAAAGTTTCCTTCCTATGAATAAGGTTTTAAGTATTTTTGTAATTTTTTTTATAAGGTTCAATGTTTTATTAATTTTTATTAATTTTTTATTATTTTTTTTTAATTTTCTTTATTATTAATTTTTTTTTTTTTTTCATGAATTTTTTTTCAATTTTTTTTAAATTTTCATTTTTAATGTTTTTTTTTTTTTTTTTTTTTTTTTTATTATGAATTATTTTTTTGATATTTTGTTTTTTTTTTATTAATTTATTTTCAATTTTTCACTTTTCAATTTTTTTATAAATTTTTGTTTTAGTTTTAATGTTTGTAATTTTTTTTTTTTTAGTCTAGTTGTTTATACTACAACTCGGGCTTGTAGGTGTTCCCCTTGCAGTACAATTAATGGGAAGAGGCTTGGGGCACTTAAAGTCAATTGTCATGATAATCGTGTTTAATCATTGTCTTTGTGTTCCTTTTCCAGGAAACAGGGAAGAGAACAGGTTTGGATACTAAACATTTGTGTTTTGTTTGCAGGTCCGTCAAAGTGAGACCAACACGGGGGTTAGGTTATTGTAAATGCATAATCGATTATCACATGGTACCATGAGCTCATTAATTAGTAATTGTTTGCAAACAATGAAAACATTTTAACAATAAGCTGACATTAATGGACCAAAGAGTTACAAATGAGGTAGCAAATGTTGTGATGAAGTTACAAATGTTTTGCTTGTGTTGTTTTTCCCATTAACTTATTGTCTTTCAGATAAAAAAAAAACATGTAGAAAATCCATGGATGTCTTTAATTAAAAGTTGAGTGTTTGTCATTGTTGTATGGTGGTTGTCTTGTCATGTTATTCGTGGGTGATAATGGCCAGACTTTTAATTTTTATTTTTTTAATTATTTAGTTTTTGGAAAAAAAAAAAAATTTTTTTTTGCTTTTGGGTATTGGCTTAGTCAGCTATTTTATTGTTGTTTTGTTCCGGTGTAAAAAGCTCCAAAAGGTTTAGGCTTTATCCACCTGAAAGGGGATTAGTGCATACATCTTAAAGATAAAGATAAATGCATTTTTTTTTAGTGTTTTAATTTTAGAATTTTTGAGAAACAACATTGATCATACCATGGGGATCCATTTTAGAGTGGGTTTTGCCTAAAGAGGTCATGGTTGTGTTTGATAGTTTGGTCAAAGTTGCAGAAGCCAGGAATACTAAGTTTTGCAAAAAAACAAGTTTTTCTTTGTCACTGTTAATTTTTTTTGTAAATAAGTGCGTTTTCTTCTTCAATGACGGGCACTGATAAGGCGGCACTAATGGGCACTGATAAGGCGGCACTGATGGGCACCGATGAGGTGGCACCGATGAGGTGGCACCGATTATGGGCACTGATAGGCGGCACTGATGGGCACTGATAGGCGGCACTGATGGGCACTGATAGGTGGCACTGATGGGCACTGATAGGCGGCACTGATGGGCACTGATAGGTGGCACTGGTATGCGGCACTGATGGGCACTCAGGTGGCACTGATGGGCACTCAGGTGGCACTGATGGGCACTCATAGGCGGCACTGATGGGCACTCATAGGCGGCACTGACGGGTACTTATGGGTGGCACTGATGCACACATATAGGTGGCACTGATAGGTGGCATGGATGGGCACTGATAGGTGGGCATGGGTGGGCACAGATGGGCACTGATAGGTGGCACTGATGGACACTGATGAGTGGCACTGATGACACTGATGTGTGGCATTGCTGGGCATCCCTTTTAAAAAAAAAATTTTTTAAATAAATATGATGTGCCAATCAGTGCCCATCTGTGGGCACTGATTGGCATATTTTTTGCATTTTTTTAACATGTGGATGGCCATGGGGGATGTACCTGGCCATCCACATGCTGGGGGCTTCCCTGGTGGTCCTGGGGGCTTCCCTGGTGGTCCTGGGGGCTTCCCTGGTGGTCTAGTGTGGGCATCTGAGGGGGGGCTGCGCTGATAAACAATCAGTGCATACCCCCCCTGTCAGGAGAGCCGCCGATCGGCTCTCCTCTACTCGCGTCTGTCAGACGCAAGTGAGGAAAAGCCGATCAACGGCTCTTCCTGTGTACATCGTGATCAGCCGTGATTGGACACGGCTGATCACGTGGTAAAGAGCCTCCGCCGGAGGCTCTTTACCGAGATCAGTGTAGCGGTGTGTCAGACTGACACACCGCTCCACCGATCGCCGCGATGCGCGCCCCCACGGGCGCGCGGCGGCTGTTATCCTGAAGGACGTCATATGACGCCCAGTCAGGATAACGAAACCACTTCCCGGACGTCAATCTGCTATTGACCGGGCGGGAAGTGGTTAAAGACAAAAAAATAGGAATAAAACCAGTAACATGCAACAATAAACATGTGAATGTTTTTTGTGCAAGAAACAAGGCCATTTAAAAGCAGATTGCAGAATCTGCAAAGCTAGAATGCAGAAACAAACTAAACTACAAAAGACCAAAAGTGTGAAGGAAGAAACTGATTTTTCTTCAAATGATAAATATGTTTTCCAATCCAAAAGTTGTACCTCATCTGTGCAGGCATGGTGTGTTGATTCAAGAGCTACAAGTCACATGACAAATTACACAAAGTTCTTTATTCACCTTGACCAGAGTAAAACTGAAAAAAATCACCACAGCTAATGGGCAAATAATGAAATCAGAAGGAATAAGAAATAAGAGGTTTTCTTTACTGTCCTATTTCTCAGAGTGTCACCAGAAAGATTTCTGTGAAAAATTTCCAGTTTGTCCCTGCTCTTGAAACAAATCTTTTGTCAGTAAAGAAGCTCACAAAACAAGACAATGTAGTAGCTTTACAAAATGACAGTTGTGCCATCACAAAAGGGGATATCTTGCTTGCAAAGGCTAAAATTACAGATGAGCTGTATATGCTAAACTACAATGAGGTGGTTAATACTGACAAGGAGGAAAAACATTCAAACTGCATTCACACAAGTCACAGATGACTTGGGCACAGAAGTGCTGACATAATAAAGAAATTAACTGAGAATGACTATGCAAGTGGAATAAAAATTTGTCAAACAATGAAGTGCACAAACTGTATAAAAAGGATGACAAAAAAGGCCTTTCCAAAGCAGAGTAAAGCCCCATACACACGGTCGGACAATCCGCGGACCAGGTCGGTCGGATCCTGTCCGTCATACTTTGTCTGATGTTGGTTTTGCGTACACACGGTCGGACAAAGTTGTCGGAAAATCCGATCATTCTGAACGTGTTGACGTTTGTTGCCTACGACGGGACTACGTAGAGGCTAGTAGCCAATAGCTTTGGTCTTGTAATGTGATCTGAGCATGCGTAGCACTTTGTCCGGTCGGACAACCGTACACACGATCGGATTTGGTGTGATCGGACCGGGTTGACGGGAAATCTTTCCAGCACGAGATAAGACTTTGTCCGACGGACAAACCGACGAACACTGTCCGATGGTGCATACACACGGTCTGATTTTTCAACAACCTTGTCCGATCGGACCAAATTGATGAAAAAGTCCGACCGTGTGTATGGGGCTTAACAGGAAACCTCTGAACTTAATTCATTCAGATCTTTGCAGCCCAATGGAAAAAATTACCCCAGGAAAGAATAGGTATTTTCTTACTTTTATAGATGATTCCTCTAGGTATACTACACTATATCTGTTACACAACAAAAATGAAGTATCAGAGAAACTTGAACAGTATTTGGCTCAAGTAAGCAACACATTTGGCAAAGACAATGGACAATGGAACTGAATATACAGGTGATAACATGCTGGCAATTCTCAGAACGCATGGCATAATATTTCAAACTACTGTACCATACAACCCAGAACAAAAGGAGGTTGCAGAAAGAATGACCCGTACTCTGTGTGAGAGTGGAAAACCATGCTGTTTGATGCAAATATGCCAACCATATACTGGGGGGGGGGGGGGGATATGACCACATTCTATCTCCAAAATCAACTGAGAAAACTGGAATGGAAGGGCCCCGGATTTGAACCATCTAAAAAAAATTGGAAGCAAAGCCTATGTGCACATCCCAAAAGAAAAATGTACAAAATGGGATGCTTGCACAAAAGAAGGTATACTTGTGGGATGCAATGGATCTCAAAAGGGATACAGTATTCTACACCAAGGCACAAACAATGTAACCATCAGTAGAAGTGTAATTGTCGATAAAAATTCAGTGTATTCAAAATTTCATGAACTAACACAAACACTTCAAACTGAGTGAAATTCCACATCAGTGACACATGAAGATAAGCAACAAAGTGACACAGAAATAGAAATTAATGCAGACAATCCAAACACTGTAAAAGAAGAAACCAGGCTGCAAGAGGCTTTAATCAGGAAATCCACCAGAAGCAATAAAGGCATCCCAGTCAAATGTCTGTCCTATGTTGCTTGCATGGCATTAAAACTAGAGCCAGATTCATGGTTTGAGATGTAAAGACTTCCAACTCATGAGAAACAAAAGTGGATCAGAGCTGCTGATGAAGATTACAGATGTTTTGACAAAACCACACACAAGAAACCGTTATATAGAACGGAATTGCGAAATGGGACTAATATAAGGAGTAGTTGTTGAGTGTTGGAATACACTGTTTATGTAGTTTGTGCAACAACTACATAAACCAGTAGATGGCAGTGTTTATGTTTGTAGCTGCTCTATGTTTAAACGCTATGTCTTTTCTCTGTATAATAAAGTTTCCTGCTCCTGTCTGCAGTTAAGCAGCAAAGCCCATGTGGACTGTGCACTGTCTGTCTGTTCTGTATTGTTATATACATTATTTTCTAACAACACCTTTATGACCTGGGTAAACACATGTTTGCATACTTTTACTAAACTTCTCTAAATGCTTTTTACAGCACAATTGATGGATCACTGGTGAGTCTGTTCATTTCTACATTATGCATGTATAAAGATTCAGGTGGATGTTGCTTCATTATATAAAACCTTGATAAATGGCAACTATTACTTTTATAATAACCACTTTAGGTAAATAAAGTTAAAAATGTATATATTAATTTATTAATATTTTTTTTTATGACACGGGATTTTTGTGCAATAGTTTTTAAAATGTTTATCGTCAGTAAAAAAATTACACTTTAATTAATTTAAATATAATCCCTATTTATTGTGCAAAATAAAGATAGAGTCTGTGTCCAGTAAATAGATACCAAATATATCAACACTGCATGCACATGCAAAATGGCAAAATATTACAGTACTAATTATTGATAGGTAAAACTTCACAAAGCATGTCTAAATCTTTTTAAATATTTCTTACATTTTAGAGGTTTTTCAGGACAAGATGTCATGGCTGAGGTTTTTTGAACAATGTTAGGCTGGCCATAGACGGTTTGAAACTTAGCTAGTTCAGCAGCAACAGGTTGAGATTCAAACTATGTGTGGGCAGGCTGAATATATCAAGTTAATTGATTGATCAACTTGGGTATGACCAGCCTGTCGGGTTCACTTGTGAGTATCGATAGCGGCTACTACAGCCACTAGCAATAATCACTGTCTTCTCCCAGTGGGGATGGCTTCCCCCAACCTACCCCCCACTGGGAGCAGACAATTGCTCGGCAGGAGGGATTCCCCATCACTGTCTGTGTTTATGTGGGAATCGTGCAAATTTCTTTCCTGCAACCCGTCTATGGCCTGCCTCAAAGTGAGTATGTCCCAAACCTGTCCTCATTAACAAACAATGCAAGAAGCCCAGCCTATACACCTTTAGTCCTTTGTACAAACGGTGTTCAAATTAGGTTACAATTGATAATCAAGATCTGACTGCAGTGTTATTTATGGCAAACACAGCTGCACAGCTCCATCACAAACAACAAGATTTGTCCTTGCTGTAGGGTCCAGAATAGAGCTTCTAAAAAAAGGTATGCTGTATTTTTTTTTTTTTATGTTATGCTGTGTAAATGGAAACATGCAACAAATATAAAGTAGGTGTTACCCCAATTTCACTGCAAATTTGGAAATGCACTTTAAGCTGAAGATATGAAGAAACAACTATTTTATAGCAGTGACTATGAAAAAGTTGAATTTCAAAATATTTAGTAGATTTAGATATACATATAATAATAGTTAAGGGTAAATCTTGACTTTTCCTCTAAAGTTCAACTAGGCTTTGCCTCTTACCACCATCTGAGGCTTCCTATAGGTCCATTATTTTAATGGATTGGGGTAGGATGACCTGGCTAATGAATAGTCATGCTCAGGAGATGACAGGAATGAAGCAAATTTCAATTGTACAAGAAAGGCCAAGATTTACTTATTTATTGCAGTTTATATAATTTAACCTGTCAATCATTAGGACACGTATTTCTTTTCCTGAAACCTCTGCGTATGCCTTATTTCAGTATATGCTTATTTGCTAATCATAACAGCATGTGAGGTCAATAGTTGTATATAGCCCTTTTAATGATTTTCATGTGTTAACATCAATTTGCTGTGAGGCTTTACAGAAAGCTCTTTAAGATTTAAACATTTATACTCCGCCATTTTACAGCAGAGGCTTCATAATGATTAGTTGCCTTTGGACTACACAAAGTTCTTAATAATGATGCTAATAAATGGGCCTTTTGGCTCTTTCCTTGAAAACTATCTGGTATATAAAGGCAATCTGTGGAGAATCTTGCAATGCATTAATCCAGGCAAGCAAGATTTAAAATACATGATTGTTAGAGGATAGGGTGAATCTTCCTGAAAATATTCTAATTAATCAAAATCAAAAAAATCATTACACAACACAAAACATCCTGTTTATCCAATTTCCAACTTAATTTGCAGATCAATTGACTCGTCTATAGTTTCTTTCATCATTTCTAAATGTGTTCCCTCTGGGTAATTTGAGTTTCTTTTCAGAAATTAACAAGAAAAAGTGGCAATGTTATATTCTTTAATATTGATTGGAAAAAAAAACGATGTTTTCAAATTGTTCTTCTTCAAAATATTACTGTTTACAATTTAAGAAACCCAGGCTTTTTTGCTATCAACTTTTGTGGCCCCCAGGCCCCAGGGTTTCAATGTGAGGTCTGAATGAAACACTTAACATAATTTACACCCGTAGTTACAGAACAGGCACCCTATACCTGAGAATACCTGCAGTAGCTCTGCTTGGTTCTGCTATGCCCTCCCACAGGCCACTCTGAACTGGTGAAGCTGTAGCACCTCCTGCCTCCCAAACATTCCTATATACCCTTTATAAAAATGTATTGACTAAGGCTACTCTCACACTGAGGCGCTGGCGGTAAAGCGGCGCTATATTTAGCGACGCTTTACCGTCATTTAGCTGCGCTTTTGGGCCGATAGCGGGGCAGTTTTAACCGTCGCTAGCGGCCGAAAAAGGGTTAAAACTTCCCACAAAGCGCCGCTGCATCGGTGCTTTGCAGGCGGGTTTGGAGTGCTGCCCCATTGTTTTCAATGGGAAGGGACACTTTAGGAGCGGTAAATACACTGCTGCTACAGCGCTCCAAAGATGCGGCTTGCAGGACATCTTTCAGCGTCCTGCAAGCGCACCGCTCCAGTGTGAAAGCCCTCAGGCTTTCACACTGGAGAGACAGCAGCGGCTGTTTGAGGGCGCTTTGCAGGCGCTATTTTTAGCACTTTAGCACCTGCAAAGCGCCTCAGTGTGAAAGGGGCCTAAGTGCAAGAGATTGCAATCAGAAAGAAATAGACAATCAGGAACAGTGTGTATTAACCACTTGCCGACCGCCTCACGACGATATACTTTGACAGAATGGCACGGGCAGGCATATGGGTGTATATTTACGTCCTTACCTGCCCGCGGGGGCCCGATCGGCATCGTTGCGGGAGCGATCGGAGATGAAGGGGAGGCCACTTATTCGTGGCCACCCCCTCGCGATCGCTCCCGGCCAATCAAACACTTCCTCTAGCCCTGTCATGTAAACAGTGCTAGAGGAAGTGATGTCATCCCTAACGCCCCCGTGCCTGTAAATGTCCTGGTCATTGGGTGAGGGATCGGAGATGAGGGGGGCCACTCATTCGTGGCCACCCCTTCGCGATCGCTCCCGGCCAATGAAATGCTTCCTCTGGCTCTGTATTGTAAACAGAGCTAGAGGAAGTGATGTAATCTCTCCTCGTGGCGGTCTTTTCGATCCGGCACCGAGGAGAGAAGACATCCATCCATGTGAGTTGCACAACACTACACTTTCAGTAGAACACTCTAGGCACACTTTTCACCCCCCAGCCCCCCCCCCCCCGATCACCCCCCTGCATCCCCTGTCACAGTGACACTAAAGCAGTTTTTTTTTTTTTACTGTTTACTGCATTGGTGCATTGTGACTGAAATAACTGTTAGGGTAGTTAGATTTAGCCCCCTTTAGGTCTAGGACCCCCCCTAATAAAGGTTTAACCCCGTGATCACCCCCCGACACCAGTGTCACTAACCAATCGTTTTTTTGATTGCTGTATTAGTGTCACAGGTGACGCTAGTTAGGGAGGTAGGTATTTAGGTTCGCCGCAGCGTTTTATAGCGTCAGGGACGCCCCATATACTACCTACTAAAGGTAGTAGTACCTGGTCAGTTAGTTTATTTTTTGTAGTTTCAGGGCACCCGCCGTTTATTACCTAATAAAGGTTTAACCCCCTAATCGCCCGGCGGGTGATATAAGGAAGGTTTTAGAGTCAAATAGGGTCTGCGTCGCCCCAGGCAGCGTCGGGTTAGTGCCAGTACCGCTAACACCCACGCACGCAGCATACACCTCCCTTAGTGGTATAGTATCTGAACAGATCGATATCTGATCTGATCAGATCTATACTAGCGTCCCCAGCAGTTTAGGATTCCCAAAAATGCATTGTTAGCAGGATAAGCCCAGACACCTGCTAGCACCTGCGTTTAGCCCCTCCACCCAGCCCAGCCCAGCCCACCCAAGTGCAGTATCGATCGATCACTGTCACTTACAAAACACTAAGCACACATAACTGCAGCATTCACAGAGTCAGACCTGATCCCTGCTAACAGTTTTTTTGGTAGCGTTTTGATTCAGTCGCTAACAGCCTAGGAGATTTTTTTTCCTGTGAGTCTCACTAGTGTACTACTAAATTTAGAACCCAAAATGGCAAATCGAAAGTACACTAGTGAACAGGCCTACACGTTTCTGAGCATGACAGATAGTGAAGAGGAGATCACTCATCTGTCAGAATCAGGCTCAGAATACGATCCTGTAGACAACAGCGGCTCCATGACAGATAGCTCTGAGGGCGGAGTTGTGGTCCCTGCTAAGGTCAGGCATACCAGACCCCAAACTCCATCTTCTGTTGTTGAGGTGCAAGAACCGCAGGTCACACTTAGGAAGCAGAGACGTATTAGAGCCGCTATTCCTTCTGGTGAACTGGCAAGCACCAGCGGCCTAGTACACCCTGGACGTACATCCAGCACTGCTGTATCAGGTGGTGACGTGGCGAGTCCCATAAGTACCACTTGTACGTGGACAATTATTACACGAGCGTGCCACTGTTTAGTCATTTGTGTGATCAGCAGATTGGAGCCTGTGGCACTGTGCGACCTAATCACAGGGGCTTTCCCCAGCGGCTTGTAGATTCCCATCTTAGGCTGGGGGAGAGAGCCTGTTTGCAGGGTAATAACTTGCTCGCTATGAAGTGGAAGGAATAATAAGAATGTTTTCGTTCTTACCTCCCTTCATGCAGACACGACAGTCCAAATTACTACGGCGACTGGTGTTGTGACGAAACCCCTCTGTGTCCACGAATATAACCAAATTATGGGAGGGGTGGACCTCAACGACCAGTTGTTGGCGCCGTACCTAGTTGCCCGTAAGGCTAGACGCTGGTACAAAAAAGTGTCTATTTACTTATTCCAATTGGCTTTGCTGAACGCTCATGTGCTATACGGAGCTTCAGGACATACTGGATCCTTCCTAAATTCCAGGAAGAGGTCATCGGAGCCCTTCTGTTTCCAGACGGTGCTCCACCTCACCTTCCCAATCCAAATGCAGTAAGCCGGCTGCATGAGCGGCATTATATTTATGTCCTCCCGTATACCCCTACCCAACGAGCCCCCCAAAGAAAATGTTGTGTCTGCAGAAAGCGCGGATATAGGCATGACACCCGCTATTATTGTCCCCGCTGTCCTGACAATCCTGGTCTTTGCATTGGTGAATGTTTTGAACGCTACCATTCACTAGTTGAGTATTAGCGTAGGGTACAGCATTGCACAGACTAGGCACACGTTCACAGGGTCTCAAGAATGCCATCGCATTTTGAGACCAAAACCGCTGGAACTGTTACAACAGTTCTGTTAGAACTGTTACAGTTACAAAAAAAAGTGTCAAAAAAAAATAAAAAAGTAAAAAATAAAAAAACAAAAAAAATATAAAATAAAAAAACAAAAAATAGTTGTCGTTTTATTGTTCTCTTTCTCTCTATTCTCTCTCTATTGTTCTTCTCTTTTTTGTTTTCAGGTACGCCATTCAGTTGCAGCGCAAATTTATCTATCTTGATAGCAACGGCGTTTGCTCCCACGATACATAAAGCCGTGACTCCAACGCTGTAGGAGGTGATTTCACCACCACAGTTAAAAAAAAGAGCATATATGCAGAAGCATGGGGGCAGCAGGGGCGGAGGAGCGATTTGCTCCTAATGCCGCCTACATACGGACGAAATTCAGAGGCTTGCCCGTGGAAAAATCTGACCGTGTGTAAGCGGCATAACTTTTTTGCGAGGGGATGCCCCCATGCTTCGGCATATATATATTTTAGGCACAGGTTGCGTTAAAAAATGTTTTATTTGTATTTGCTTTGCAGGTATGGTAAATCTTACTGTTATACTGTAATGTTACTTTGTTTTATTGTTAACCATAATTTGCTTAGCAGGTACGCCATTCAGCTGCACCGCGGATTTATTTATCTTAACAGCAACAGCGTTTGCTCCCACGATACATAAATCCGTGACTCCAGCGCTGTTGGAGGTGATTTCACCACCACAGTTAAAAACAAAATGGTGCATGTATGCCCATCATTAGAAGTGGGTGGATGAAGGGAGGTATTCTAATGGTGGGCATACCCACCGATCAATCTTTTTTTTTCGTTCAGCCCACAGGCTGCATGAAAAAAAAGATTACAATATATGCCAAACAAGGGCCAGCAGCGTACTGGTATGTTGCTGGACTTTGAGTGGTTATACCAGAATGATGCCGGCGGGTTTAGGTATTATCTTGGTATCATTCTTTTCAGCCAGCGGTTGGCTTTCATGTAAAAGCAATCCTAGTGGCTAATTAGTCTCTAGACTGCTTTTACAAGCAGTGGGAGGGAATGCCCCCCCTCCCACCGTCTTCTATGGTTTTCTCTGGCTCTCCTGTCCCAACAGGGAACCTGAGAATGCAGCCGGTGGTTCCGCCAGCTGACCATAGAGCTGATCAGAGACCAGAACGGCTCCAATCATCTCTATGGCCTAAGAAACCGGAAGCTACGAGCATTTCATGACTTATATTTCGCCGGATATAAACAGTGCCATTGGGAAATTGGGAAAGTATTTTATCACACTGATCTTGGTGTGGTCAGATGCTTTGAGGGCAGAGGACAGATCTAGGGTCTAATGGACCCAATTTTTTCAAAAAAGAGTACCTGTCACTACTTATTGCTATCATAGGGGATATTTACATTCCCTGAGATAACAATAAAAATGATAAAAAATATATATAAATGAAAGGAACAGTTAAAAAATAAAATAAAAAAGCAAAATAAATAATAAAAAAAAAGCACCCCTGCCCCCCCCCTGCTCTCGCGCAAAGCGAACGCAAGCGTCGGTCTGGCGTCATATGTAAACAGCAATTGCACCATGCATGTGAGGTATCACTGCGAAGGTCAGATCAAGGGTAGTAATTTTAGCAGTAGACCCCCTCTGTAAATCGAAAGTAGTAACCTGTAAAGGCATTTAAATGCTTTTAAAAATATATGTAGTTTGTCATCGCTGCACGTTTCTGCGCAATTTTAAAGCATGTCGTGTTTGGTATCCATGTACTCAGCCTAAGATCTTCTTTTTTATTTCATCAAATATTTGGGCAAGAAAAAAAGTGTGTTTTTTCCCAAAAAAATGCGTTTGAAAAATCGCTGCACAAATACTGAGTGAAAAAAAAATGTAACACCCACCATTTTAATCTGTAGGGCCTTTGCTTTAAAAAAATATATATTGTTTGGGGGTTCAATGTTATTTTCTTGCAGAAAAAAAAGATTTTTTCATGTAAACAAAAAGTGTTAGAAAGGGCTTGTCTTCAAGTGATTAGAAGAGTGGGTAATGTGTGACATAAGCGTCTAAATGTTGTGCATAAAATGCCAGGACAGTTCAAACCCCCCCCCCCCCCCCCAAATGACCCCATTTTAGAAAGTAGACACCCCAAGCTTTTTGCTGAGAGGCATGTCGAGTCCATGGAATATTTTATATTTTCACACAAGTTGCAGGAAAAATAATTATTTATTTTTTATTTTTTATTTTTTTGCACAAAGTTGTCACTAAATGATATATTGCTCAAACATGCCATGGGCATATGTGGAATTACACCCCAAAATACATTCTGCTGCTTCTCCTTAGTACGGGGATACCACATGCGTGAGGCTTTTTGGGAGCCTAGCCACGTACGGGACCCCAAAAACCAAGCACCACCTTCAGGATTTCGAAGGGTGTGAATTTTTGAATTTACTCCTTACTGCCTATCACAGTTTCAGAGGCCATGGAATGCCCAGATGGCACAAAATACCCCCAAATGACCCCATTTTGGAAAGTAGGCACCCCAAGCTATTTGCTGAGAGGTATGGTGAGTATTTTGCAGATCTCGCTTTTTGTCACAAAGTTTTGAAAATTGAAAAAAGAAAAAAAAAGAGCTGCAAAATACTCACCATGCCTCTCAGAAAATAGCTTGGGGTGTCTACTTTCCAAAATGGGGTCATTTGTGGGGGTTTTTGCTCATGGCATGTGTGAGAAATATATCATTTAGTGACAACTTTTTGTAAATATTTTTTTTGTTTGTCATTATTCAATCACTTGGGGCAAAAAAATTAAATATTCAATGGGCTCAACATGCCTCTTAGCAATTAACTTAGGGTGTCTTCTTTCCAAAATGGTGTCATTTGGGGGGGGTTTGTACTTCCCTGCCATTTTAGCACCTCAGGAAATGAGATAGGCAGTCATAAACTAAAAGCTGCGTAAATTCCAAAAAATGTACCCTAGTTTGTAGACGCTATAACTTTTGCGCAAACCAATAAATATACGCTTATTGACATTTTTTTTACCAAAGACATGTGGCTGAATACATTTTGGCTTAAAAGTATGACTAAAATTGAGTTTATTGGATTTTTCTTATAACAAAATGTAGAAAATATCATTTTTTTTCAAAATTTTCAGTCTTTTTCCGTTTATAGCGCAAAAAATTAAAATCGCAGAGGCAATCAAATACCATCAAAAGAAAGCTCTATTTGTGGGAAGAAAAGGACGCAAATTTCGTTTGGGTACAACATTGCATGACCGCATAATTACCAGTTAAATCAGTGCAGTGCGAAATTGTAAAAAGTCCTATGGTCTTAAGGCTGCAAAATGGTCCCGTCTGAAAGTGGTTAAACATAATGTATTGAATCACGTTGGTAGGATCCAGAATACTGACTTGGCTATTGTGTAGTAAATATAGAAAATTATGCAGAATTCAATACCTTCTGAAACTGAACAAACAATGCAGAGTCAGCAGACCTCCTAAATCAGCTACAACAGTCTCACACACATGGCTTGCCTCTTAAACCAGGCATACGTCTTGCGCATGCCCCAGTATGCTGCTTCTACATGGATTCTGTCAGCCATAGGGATAACTCAGGCTCTTAACAGGATGACCTGCCAAGTTACTGCTCAGATGGGGGAGCATCACCCTGCAGTACAGTTTGCCAACATTTATGGTGCATCAGGACCACTCGTTCAATTGCCTTTCTGTTTCAAATAGCAGGCTCTTCCTGTCTCAAGTCATACAGCCCCCTACTAATGAGGAAATCACTGGATTTTTCTGCAGCATATGTGTTCAAGTGTGCTTCTCCAGTTCGTGAATGAGACTCATTCTTGGTTTACTTTAGGTCTACCTTCAGATAAAACCATGACCTCTTCCTCCTTGGCTTCTTCATCTCTATCATGCTGCAGCTGGGTCATAGGGGTTCCGAGACAAGGCATCTGCCACCTGATTGCTTCCCCAGATGGTAATTTAGACTGAACTTAAACTTCGCCAGTCAGGGTGACGACTGATGCTCTAAGGCTCTTGCTTTGGCCATCTGGAGGTACACCAGGGGGTTATTATCATTACAGATCTTAGGTAACTGAGAACAGGAATCCTGAAACAGGCTGAACACAGATACATAGCTATGGCTGATGAAAGCTTTTGAAGAACAGACTAGGCAGTTGAGAGTAACTCCATCCGACTGAAATGAGTGTACTGGGGAGTCTCTCTGGACAATGTTGACCAATGTGACCGGGGCTTAGGTTAATTCTGCAAGCTCTTGGGCCGTTCAGTATTCTGCACACCACCTTTGACATAGGGAGGCCTTGTACCTGTCACAGCTAGCTAGCCCAGTCATGGCTGCTCCATCAGGCCCACTGGACACAGAAAGAAAGGAGGAACTGTGATTTATATCCCCTGGGCATGTTCGGGAGTCCAAGGGCTGTTAAGAGCCCAGAGGAATATGTGAGATTGGAGGATTATGGATAATAAAATTAAAGGGCATTCAAGCTACAGCACTTTGATTCTCTACCTTTTCAAGATGGAGGGTTGAATATAGACTTCACACTGAAAAGCTTCATGGGACAGTTAAAATCCAGTTTAGTTAGGATGTGGCTACTACTTTGTAACCTACCCTCTGAGAATATGTGGTCTGCCATTCTGAGATGGTTTCTACTTGTTGCCTACTAACAGAGAGTGAGCTCCATGGCCAGATGTTAGGGTATACCAATAGCAGAAGACTGCGAAAGGAGCTCAGTTAATTAGAAACAGTCATACAATTTCATAAACATATACCAGTTTTTGTCAAAACAAAAAAATTAATACTTTACAAAAACTTTGGGTCTCAGTACATAAAGTAGATAAATTATCTACAAGCTCTCACTGGGATCTGAAAGAAATAATCTCATTGGTCACTATGAGAACTTTTACTACATAAAAGAGCTGTGTTTAATGCATTGTAAATTTGTAAATAAAAACATATTTTACAGTTTACATAATGGAAAAAATAAAGTAACCCATGTATTTTCTGCCCATTCTTTCCACCCTTTCTTACACCTACTGGACAGTGGTTCTGGGACCCCTCAGCTTTAGCCATGGCAGCAGGGCAGGGCCCATTTACAGTAGTGATGCAGATTGGCTGCTTCTCCATGAGCACGCAGTATTTAGCACATAGATTCTTGTCCACAATGCAGTACAGAAGAAGGTCTGAAGCAGAGCCCAGAAAGACAGGTACATGGTATTGATTTCTGCATAATGAGTTAGAACGAAGATGGTGGATGAGAAACTGCTTAGGTTAATAAACAGATGTAGGTCCACTTCCAGGTTCAGTTATGAACAGTTTTCAGTTGCTGGTCTGCTTGAGTACTTGAACAGGTGCAAAGTTAGCAGTATTTACTTTTAGATAAGGTTATAAAGAGATTACATAAGAAGAGCATATGTTTTCGATATCCAGGTTGTGGTATTCCACTGTGTGTGTAATTTGTTCTTCTGCCATCATATTAGATAAATAGCATCTTGTTATCACTTACGTAATTTCTCAAGCAGACCAGGCAAAGAAAACTGTAAAAAAAGACATCAGCTGTGAAAGTCAAAACATGTTCCTAGCTTTTTAACTCCTAAAGGAAGCAGAATCTTATCCGCGAAACATGTCAAGAAGAATCTGGCTATATACACTATGTGATAGGTTTTAAAGTGGTTGTAAACCCTTACAAACCACTTTGACCTACAGATAAGCCTAGATTAAGGCTTACCTGTAGGTCCAATAAATATCTCCTAAACCTACATGGTTTAGGAGATATTTCGAAAAGAAAAGGCACCGATATCTACGGCGCACGCGGGAGTGACGTCATTGCCGCTCCAGCGAATGACAACGCTGGAGCGGCGAGACCCGGAAGTCACTCCGCGATTGATGGCGCCGGCGGAGGTCGTGGACGAGGGTCGCTTCGGGGGCTTCGTTCTCAGGTAAGTTTTGCATAATGAGCTAGTATGCTATGCATACTAGCTCATTATCCTTGCAGGTTCCTTGCCTCATTGCCTTGCAGGTTCCTTTTTTTTTTTTTTTTTTAAAAGAGGCTTTACTTCCTCTTTAAAGTATCAGCTTTTTTGCCATCACTATATTATTGTCCAAGAAGATAAGCTGAGTTGCTGAAAGCTAAAGTATAGCGCCTCATCCCTTAAGTAAAGTCAAAATTTTGTTCCATGAACAGATTTGGGACTTTTAGGGCGCAATGATACAAAAATATTAAATATGAAAAATAGTTTATTGAAAATCACAACATAACTTAATATTGCATTTTTGACATCATATGTCTATGAAAACATTTAAAAACAATACATCACTGAACAGAGATGAAGTTTTCATTTATAGCTCTTTTTTCTCAACATGTTTCACCCAAATTTGGGCTTCCTCAGGAGAGTTAGGTAATGTCATATAATATTTACTGAAATAGAGAAATACAGTCAGACATTGAACACATAAGATTAACACTGCCTTAGTATAATAATATAGAAATGAACATCACGTACAAAGTGAGTGGGTGGAGCTTGTAAGCTCATATGCTAACCTGGGTGTTCAGGGAGAGAATTCCGCAGTCCACATAAATGCTAAATACATGGGGTTGTAATGAGTGCATCATAGAGAGGGAAATAACATCCAAAACTATGTCAGTTTTGCAATCCATCTATGGGGTATATTAATAAAAATGCTTAGATTATTATGGTATTGAGAGAAATAGGAATAGACATATTATATTATCCCAAAAGGAGGAACCCACCTGGAAAGTATTTGCTTGATATGTTATTTTAGAGGTAATGGGAGCATATAGAAAAAAATGCTCATGACTGCCAGAGAGGAAGTCCAAGTTTGAATCTATGGAATATTTTAAAAGGGAAATTCTTTAGTCCATCAGGGAAATATCATACAGATATAATTGCCATCAACAAACCAAGAACAGATCACCATGCCCCAAGCATATATTTACCTATGTTGAGGGTCTGCATCCACTCAGGGTGCCAGCCTGGATAAAAAACTATCCGGAAGATAGGGAGGTCAGAGTGAGGTTCTTAAACCCCTTAAATAGAATAAAAGAGGCATTTTAGTGATCTAATTCCCGGTAAAAGTAGGTGGCAAATAGTCTGCTAAGATCTCTTACCTTTGCTAAGCATCGTTTAAGGAGGATACCTCCGCTGAGCTGCACATTTGGACAGCCCAAACACTTCCCCTTAAATAACCCTCTCCACCGCCGTTTTGGCGCCAAACGGTGGGTTCCTCCTTTTGGGATAATATAATATGTCTATTCCTATTTCTCTCAATACCATAATAATCTAAGCATCTTTATTAATATACACCATAGATGGATTGCAAAACTGACATAGTTTTGGATGTTATTTCCCTCTCTATGATGCACTCATTACAACCCCATGTATTCAGCATTTATGTGGACTGCGGAATTCTCTCCCTGAACACCCAGGTTAGCATATGAGCTTACAAGCTCCACCCACTCACTTTGTACGTGATGTTCATTTCTATATTATTATACTAAGGCAGTGTTAATCTTATGTGTTCAATGTCTGACTGTATTTCTCTATTTCAGTAAATATTATATGACATTACCTAACTCTCCTTAGGAAGCCCAAATTTGGGTGAAACATGTTGAGAAAAAAGAGCTATAAATGAAAACTTCATCTCTGTTCAGTGATGTATTGTTTTTAAATGTTTTCATAGACATATGATGTCAAAAATGCAATATTAAGTTATGTTGTGATTTTCAATAAACTATTTTTCATATTTAATATTTTTGTATTAAATATGAAATTTTTTGCACCCTAAAAGTCCCAAATCTGTTCATGGAACAAAATTTTGACTTTACTTAAGGGATGAGGCGCTATACTTTAGTTTTCAGCAACTCAGCTCATCTTCTTAAAATTCTCCTTTGTGATATATCACATGGTGGCAAACACCAATCATCTAAATGAGTTGATTTCTGAAACCTATATTTTTTCAATAATTATTTTTTGAGTTAAATATTTTATATTTATTTGTGTATGTATCAAATTTTTCTGTGTTTCTGTAATTGACAATGGCAACCTATAGGGGCTCGGGATTTGATGGCTTGATGGACAAAATACATCTGGCACAAGGTGCTTCGTTTGGTGGAATAACTTTAGATCGCTTCTTCTGGAGTTTGAAAAAACTACTAGAGAAAAAGGCACGTATTTTTTGGAACAGAAAATATTTTTCTAAATATATTGAGGATAAAATTGTCCCTTGGGGTCTTCGAGTCCAAATATTTTCGAACCTTTTTAAGGTGGAGACTGACTTTAAAACTGAATGGGAATGTAACTTACAAACCTGCTCCTTTGCTATGATGGAGTCTTTATGCCGACATTATTCCAGAGAGATTATCAATATTGATATTGAAAAACTGTATTTAGATAATGAAACCCTTTTTGCGGACGCCTCTTTTAAGGAGTCTGAGCTAGCCTTGGAAAAACATCTAGAGGTGTTTGTAGCAGAGATATTGAAAACCAAGGATAAAAAATATTATAGAGATAGACTCTCTTATGAGACAAGTACTGCCTACAAATGGCCTCTAGAGGGAGGGGGACGAAGGAAAAAGACATCGTTCCAACGGAACACTAACTCTAATCAAGAACCATCTGACTCTGATGAATCTAACTTTTCCTCTGTTTCCTCCCAGCAAGCAGGTTCTTTCCAAGGCTCAACCACAGGTATTGACAAACGTAAATACAGTTTTTCATCACAAAAACCCTCTGGCAAAAGAAACCAGAGAGACAACGTCCGTTCTGGCCTACGGTCTCAGAAAGGGACAGTCGCGAATGACTCCCAACCTCTAGCAGAAGTAGGTAATTTATCACAAACTAATGTGAATCATGTTGTTCTTCCCAAACATAGTCAGTCAACCTCAGTCTCCTTATCGGGGGACGACTTGCTGGTTCCCGTGCTAGGGGAACTAAAAAACGCACCAATTTTCACCTCCCAAATGACCATGGACTCAAAGAAACCACCAAGTACTCAGGGACTAAATCCCAAGATAACAAACAAGACAGTTTCCAAATAATCAATCTATCCTCTTGTCCCTTATCAGATGAGCAGACACAGGTCTTAAGCCTCGGTCTGACCTTCTGCCCGGAACAAGAGGTGGATTCATTTGAGGTTATTAAAGATGTTAACCTCTTTGCTCGTAGGCTTATGTTTAAGGCAATCTATGATAAACAACAGACAACACCGGAGATTGACCAATTCTCAGCAGAGATTTGGAAAAACAAAACTATAAATGAAGTTAAAGCAATAAATGATTTAATGGAATTATGGGAGGAGAGCAATCCTTTGGATCTTCCATTAGAGGATCCGACGGCTTGCCCTTTACCCTCCCTTGATACTGGTATAGGGACTCTATTCCCCCTACCTTCTATGTATAAACCGAAATCTAGATGTTTTCCAGTCCTTCAGGGTAATCCAAATATCTGGGCGTTTACCCAACATGTATGTAAAGAGATTCAAAACACCAAATGGCGACCTTGGAATAGCAGATCCAATATAAATTTGAAACAACGTCAAGCAATTAAATCATTACAAATGAATGATCAATTGATCCTAAAGCCTTCCGATAAAGGAGGCAACATTGTCTTAATGGATTTAAAAAACTACAAAACCATGGTTTTGGATCTGCTATCCAATCGCCAATGGTATTGTCCCATCCCTGTATCTCAGGTTTCATACATTCAAACTAAATACAAACGCCTTATCACCCAGGCTTTTTTGAATGATCTGATTGACAAGAAAACATGTGAATTTTTACTTGTTGAAAATCCTAGATTGCCTACTATGTATGCATTGCCTAAAATACATAAGAATGCTTCTTTTCCTCCTGGGCGTCCAATTATATCTGGAAATGGATGTCTGACAGAATCAGCTAGTAAGCTTATAGATGATTATCTGAGACCGCATGTCAAGTCCTTGAGTTCATACATCCAGGATACAGCTGATTTGCTGAGATCACTGGATGGGTTATGTCTACCTGATGAGGCCTGGTTGGTGGCCATAGATGTGGAGGCCCTTTACAACTCGATCCCCCATAAATTGGGGGCTCGAGTTGTGGACGGCTTCCTCTCTGAACGGGGGCCATCAGCCAGGCTATATAATAACTTTGTTTTAGAATTGTTGCTCTTCATTTTGAGCAATAATATCTTTATATTCGACTGCTCCCACTACCTCCAGGTACAGGGGGTGGCGATGGGGACCAAGTGTGCCCCATCGTATGCTAACCTGTATCTGGGGGGGTGGGAGCGGGAGATATTTTTGGCTGTTCAATTTAATCGTTTCTTTGAAAATATTTTAATTTGGAAAAGATTTATTGATGACATCTTTATTGTCTGGACCGAAACTCGAGATGAACTATCGCAATTCTTATCATGCCTTGAAATTAATTCCTATAATCTAAAATTTACGATGACCTGTGATCAGGTTACTGTGAACTTCCTTGATATTAAGATTTACGTTAATGAGGATAAAACCATTGGCTCCTCTTTATACAGAAAGCCTTCTGCAGGCAATACTATTCTTCACGCTGATAGTTCTCATCCCGAGTCCCTTGTCCAGAGTATACCATTTAGTCAGTACCTAAGATTGAAAAGGAATTGCAGCAAGGAAGCTGATTTTGAATTTGAAGCCAAAGCCCTACAGGCCCGTCTTTTGGAACGGGGCTATAGTAGAAATTGCCTTAAACGTTCGTACAATAGAGCAAAGCAGAGGGACAGACATCAGTTAATCCACCAAGTGAAACCACGTAAATCTGAATCCAAAGTCCGTCTAATCACCACTTTTGTTGGTGAACACAAAAAAGTATGCCACATCTTTGAGAAATACTGGTATCTTCTTTCGACAGACGATGTCCTTTCAAAATATGTGGGCGTTCACCCACAAATTACCTACCGCAAATCCACTTCTTTAAAAGATCGACTAGTTCATAGTCATCTTACTTTAAGAACTAAGATACATCGAAAAGGTACTTCTCCCTGTGGAAAATGTGAATTCTGTGATTTATTGATTAATTCCACTGAAATAATGCTGCCTTCTGGTCAAACCTTTAAGCCAAATTTCTATGCAACTTGCAAGACTATTGGGGTTGTTTACCTCATGACATGCACGTGTCAGGCTTTTTATGTTGGGAAAACTAAACGACCCTTCTTTCACAGAATCAGAGATCACGTATCCCTTATTAAAAAGAAAAAGATGGAGACTCCCATCAGTCGACATATGGGACTCTACCATTCATTCGATATTTCACAAATGAAGTTTTTTGCGCTAGAGTTTGTACCAGATTTTGATCGCGGAGGTGACATTGACAAAACTCTATTACAAAGAGAATCAAAATGGATTCATAACCTTAGAGCCACTGTCCATCCTGGCCTGAATGAATCTCTGAGCTTCAAACCCTTTTTATAGGGCTAGGTCGCCATTGTCAATTTTTCTTATGAGATTTTTTCTTCTCATTCAAAATTATAAATTATTATGTGTATTAATTTTATTATTATTTTTTTGAGTATTAATAAAATGATTTTTCAAATGTTCATCACGTATTGGGTCTGTGCTGTGTTTGCTGACCTTGTTTGTGTTGGGGTTGAGGGTTTATGGCAAGATCCACCGCTTCACTGTATTATTCTACAATTATTGGCCATGGTTGGTCATGGTCCCTTTAAGGAGCAATTTTTTGCAGCCTTATATACATATGAAGCTAAAATGTTTTGAAATGGGGCTTGACTGCCTCATATGAAGACTAGAGGCGTCACTAGGAGTCCCTAGACCTTACAAGTCTATTCGACTCCTAGTTGGCGCCGTTTCAGTCACTTGGGGGTTAAACGCATGCGCAAACTGCAGCCGTTTTCCTGGTTACATAATTTTTTGTATGTTCCCAGGGAATAGGGTAGCTGATATGGATATGTTTTGTGACCCAAATCAATTCCAAAACACTGTTCACATCCAGCATAGGGATTTAAATCTTTTATATCCTTCTGCTGTTTTGTATTGACATTATTGTCAGTCCATTTCCCTACAACTCCCTTTGCTGACAGTTTATCAGATGTGGCATTACATCCTGTGGTTCCTATTTGCTTTCAGCACAGAGGTCAGCTCACCTGGCTTCCTGTTGAGGGAAGCACTTCCGGTTTCACGGCTGTCACTTCCTGTGCGCCTGGCGCACCTGCTGTGACACTATCTGTCCTCACTTGACCGTTTGGCGCCAAAATTTTGGCGCCAAAACGGCGGTGGAGAGGGTTATTTAAGGGGAAGTGTTTGGGCTGTCCAAATGTGCAGCTCAGCGGAGGTATCCTCCTTAAACGATGCTTAGCAAAGGTAAGAGATCTTAGCAGACTATTTGCCACCTACTTTTACCGGGAATTAGATCACTAAAATGCCTCTTTTATTCTATTTAAGGGGTTTAAGAACCTCACTCTGAACTCCCTATCTTCCGGATAGTTTTTTATCCAGGCTGGCACCCTGAGTGGATGCAGACCCTCAACATAGGTAAATATATGCTTGGGGCATGGTGATCTGTTCTTGGTTTGTTGATGGCAATTATATCTGTATGATATTTCCCTGATGGACTAAAGAATTTCCCTTTTAAAATATTCCATAGATTCAAACTTGGACTTCCTCTCTGGCAGTCATGAGCATTTTTTCTATATGCTCCCATTACCTCTAAAATAACATATCAAGCAAATACTTTCCAGGTGGGTTCCTCCTTTTGGGATAATATAATATGTCTATTCCTATTTCTCTCAATACCATAATAATCTAAGCATTTTTATTAATATACCCCATAGATGGATTGCAAAACTGACATAGTTTTGGATGTTATTTCCCTCTCTATGATGCACTCATTACAACCCCATGTATTCAGCATTTATGTGGACTGCGGAATTCTCTCCCTGAACACCCAGGTTAGCATATGAGCTTACAAGCTCCACCCACTCACTTTGTACGTGATGTTCATTTCTATATTATTATACTAAGGCAGTGTTAATCTTATGTGTTCAATGTCTGACTGTATTTCTCTATTTCAGTAAATATTATATGACATTACCTAACTCTCCTGAGGAAGCCCAAATTTGGGTGAAACATGTTGAGAAAAAAGAGCTATAAATGAAAACGTCATCTCTGTTCAGTGATGTATTGTTTTTAAATGTTTTCATAGACATATGATGTCAAAAATGCAATATTAAGTTATGTTGTGATTTTCAATAAACTATTTTTCATATTTAATATTTTTGTATCATTGCGCCCTAAAAGTCCCAAATCTGTTCATGGAACAAAATTTTGTTTCTATTATTGTCCAGTCTATAGAGAACTATTGGATGCCCTTTATGGCATAATTTGTCCTTCTACAGCTTCAATAACCATATTTATCCTTTGATATGGATGTATTTTTCCTTCCCATGTTTTAAATTTTTCTTTAATAAAAAATAAAAAATTTATGTTATTTGATGAGTTTTGATCTCTATACTCGACACCTATAAAGTCCCGAGGTTTGTTACCTCTTTGCCCCATTCTCCAATTATTTGAAATTTTTCATATGTGGGAGTTGGTGTTTTATTTGATTCCTCCATCTTGCTCTTTACTCCAGTTAAGTAAAGTTAACAGCATTAAAAAAATCCTTAAAAAACATTATCTAATTTTCTTTAGCAGGAAAATAAATGTTTATTGTTTTAAACTAGCATTGCGATACAACTCCAGATTCCCATAGATTTGCATGTTTTTTAAATGTTTAAAATTAGTCTATTGAATTTTTTTCCTTAAAAAAAATCTACTTTAAGAATGGTTATACCCGTTCTTCTGCAGACAATGCAGCAGAGCAAGAGCCCTTATGGAACTAGGGGCCATTTATTCTTGATGTGGGTTGGATGGGTGTTGGAACAACCTCTCTTTGCTCACTTGCTCATTAGGGCAGATAAGAGGCAGGGATCATCAGTCTAGCGGTAACCATGCTCCTGGTTTGCATTTACCAAGTGGTGTTGATTAATCAGCATTTCCTGTAAAAAGAAAAAAGGGCAAATACTGCGCTGTGTAAATGAATATATGAGCAACCTAGCTGCCAACACTGCTATGGACAAAACAGCTTACAATAATAAACCAAAAAAAAGTGTAGCGCTTTGGTTGCAATAATCAAACAAGTGTATATCCAATACAGATATACCGTACTTATCGGCGTATAACACACACCGGCGTATAACACGCACCCCAAGTTTAGAAGGGCATTTTAAGGAAAAAAGTTTTAGGAGGGAAGTTTAGGGGAAAAAAAAAAACGTACATTTAAGCGTCATTTGCAGCTTGCCCAGCATCATTTGCAGCTTGCCCAGCGTCATTGCAGCTTGCCCAGTGTCATTGCAGCTTGCCCAGTGTCATTGTAGCTTGCCCAGTGTCATTGTAGCTTGCCAGCGTCATTTGCAGTCTTGCCCGCGTTTAAATTTCCCTCCGCCAAGACACCGTCGCCGAAAAAGACCGAAGCGCCGCCGAAAAAGGCCGAACCGCCGCCGGAAAAGACCAAGCCGACTGTTTGGCACAGCTCGCGGTCCCGCCTCCCTGCTGTTTCTGGAGCGAGTGCAGGGAGGCGGGACTACGAGCGGAGCCGAACGGTCGGCTCCGCTCGCGGTCCCGCCTCTCTGCTGTTTCCGGAGCGAGCGCAGGGAGGCGGGACTACGAGCGGAGCCGAACAGTCGGCTAGGTCTTTTCCGGCGGCGGTTCAGCCTTTTTCGGCGGCAATTCAGTCTTTTTCGGCGGCGCTTGACATTTTTGTCACTTTTTTTGGGGGTATCGGCGTATAACACGCACCCACGACTTTCCCCCAATTTCAAGGGGAAAAAAGTGCGTGTTATACGCCGATAAATACAGTAAGTGTTGAAAATATAACTCAATACGTGAAGAAAGTGAGTTAAATTAATATAAATAAATAACAAATGAATGTGCTCATCCAGAAACTGATTCAAAAACAAAAAAAAGTATTTTTAAAGTGATAAAATCCGTCACACTCTCCCAAGAGTGTGATGTGACATAAAGTTCAAATATAAAGTGATAAACAGTGAAAACCAGCCTATGGTATGACACTTAGAAGGACAGGAGAATGACACCACCACCGCAGTTAAAAGAGGAGGCTTACCGGACAGCAATGACCTGGCAGGGCTTACGCCTCCCAAGTCAAACGGGCCTGTTGGTTACAATGAACCCAATGAAGATCAGATGTTCTGTCTCGGGAGGAAGGGACTTCAAACAATCTGTTCACTGGTAGTTGCCATCGGATATCCAGTTACCAGACGGGAATAGGGAGCTCATATATCATACGCCATGCAAATAAAAAACTTGAATAGCGTGATACTGTTTAAAATATTTATTAAAAAATGTAGTAATAAAATTGAACACTCACATTTAGGTCGATCGTATATAGCATATAACAGTCAGTAGCGATGTCTGTAAAGGGGTCCACCCAACATGTTTCGACTTGCACAGTCATCATCTGTGTTACTGTGGTGGTGGTGTCATTCTCCTGTCCTTCTAAGTGTCATACCAGAGGCTGGATTTTCACTGTTTATCACTTTATATTTGAACTTTATGCCACATCGCACTCTTGGGAGAGTGTGAAGGATTTTATCACTTTAAAAAGATCAGTTTCTGGATGATCACATTCATTTGTTATTTAATCAGCATTTCCTGCCTGACCACCACTGAGACATGCAGAATATTTCTATTGCTACAACATAGCAGCATTTTGACTAGTGATAGAGTGTTTTCTGATGGAAGGTGTGTCCAGAAAGTAATGAGAATTATATTTTAAAGAATATTTTATTGAAAAAGTTTACAATTGAACATTGTCTCCTTGAAAGTACAACACTCCCAGTGATGTTTCCATTCTTCATAGCATCCTTGGAAGTCTTCAAGTGGGATGGCTTTCAGAGTCTGCATAGTGGCTCTTTGGACGTTATCAACACTACCAAAATTGTGTCCTTTCTCATGTTGAAATCCTGACTCACTATTTAATTAACGATTGACTTGGTATTTCCCATTTCCTCTGTAATCATTCTGATGATCCTGAGGATTTTAGTGAGGTAATATTCAAGAAGCAACAGTAAAGGAGCACAGATCAGAATAGATTAAGGAGAAGCAGGATGATCCTTGCACTGTAGGTCCTCAGTATAGAATCCTCTCCAGCATGGAGAACAGTGAGCACAGCACAGTAGTAACATCAACAGATCTTACTCTGAATCACTCAAGACCAGCAGTTAGATAATCTCATATAAAACAAAAAGCAGTGCTCTATGGGACCAGCGTAATAACTTGCAAACCTTAAGTCAAGTAAAGTTAGTTTATTTGATGCACACTTAATAAATTATGAATAATAAAAATCAACTATCAATGGCAATGAAATTGTAAAAAATTGCAAAAGCAATAATAAAAACCAATTGCCATTGTTGATGTTTTGTGAAGAAAATAAGTACATGATACCACCAAGAAGTCCACATGATGAGGAGTTAACATCAACCGGTATGCTTCAACTTTCAGCCATGGTATATGTCACCAGATCTCCGGAGGGAGCCGACAGGATGGAAAGACTAGAATCACAATTGTGAGTCCGGTGACTGGTGACAGGTGTAAAACCCCCTGTGTCGTGGGAGATGTATTATAGTGCTGGAGTATAAACTCAAAGGAGCCAATCGGACTGACCGAGGCTGGGCGTCCTGAATGACATGGACGTCGGGCCAGAAGTGGAAACAGCTGGGATGTATAGTGTATCGAGGTGGATCGCAAGCCCAGTGTTGCCGTGGCGACCATGGCTTACATGTTTTGCGCGCCTGCGCCTTGTCAAACAAGATTATCTCACACTACAGATATACAGTCACTATACGGGACCCAAGATTACACACTGCTATTGTTTTAATTCAAGACAAAATGTTTTAGGGTAGTGCATATGCCAAAATAACATTTCTAGATGTTTTCTATAAGATAGTATACCCTGCAACTGTTCCAGATCCTGCGGGATTGTGCCAATATTTGAAAACTGCATCCCACAGTGCCTTGGGTTCAGTGTTGCCAACCACCCGTAGATTTACGGGCAGTCCGTAAAAACTAGGCATTTTTCCAGTGTCCGTAAAAGTCTGTAGTAATGGAAAAGTGCCAATAAAAATGGCATTGATCCGCTCCGGTAAGAACTGCGCATGCACCATTCCGAAAATCCCAGAGAAGATTCTGAATCCGATCATCTTGAGCCACCGCCGAGTCTCTGCACAGTGCACACTTGCACAGCCTCTCTGGCCCTCTGCCCAGCAACAGCCAAGTCAGCCCGCCCCACCTACCGCACGCAGACAGCCAATCATCTTAGCGCCACACCGCCGCCAGGCCTATAAACATGCTGGACTCGAGCGAGCAAACCGAGGAGCCTTGTGGGAGTCAGTGTGGAGAGACCTGAGCGGCGGCGGACTGGGGGAGAGTGTCACGTGTCAGTGTCACGGGGAGACGGACAAACCACACCACCGGACCGGACCCACCCGAGCAAGTGCAACGGAGCGGACGGACCACCTCATCTGCCCTGGCTGAGTCCCGACTGAGCCAGCCTGCAGTGCTCTGCTGCCCGCCGTCGCCGTGCCTGGTGTCTCTCACTCGGTGGTGAGTGTCTCTGTCACTGTTGTCTTAGTCTATCACGTGTCTTTTGTGACTGTGGGGGCCCTGGCTGGGGGGGAGAAAACTGGGGGCCCTGGCTGGGGGGGAGCAAACTGGGGGCCCTGGCTGGGGGCAGTGAGGGGGAGCGAACTGGGAATTTGGGAAAAGTTGTTGTTGTTATAAAAAATGTTTTTTATTAATTTGGTGCTGCACGCAGCACCCTATATAAATGTTAAATTGGGGATATATACATACATTTTATAAGAGGCTCAGGGCAGGCCCTGCCCCAGACAAAGCCCCCTCTGTGTTGCCCTGACCCTGTGAGTGCTGTGCTTGTGCCCTCCACAGTCCACTGTGGTAGATGCATGCCTGCTGCCTGCAGATCACTGTAGTGTACTAGTAGTAAGTTTTGTTGCTGGCTGGGGGAACCTGGGGTTTTGGGTTAAGAAAATTGGGTTGGGCTTGGAGCACTGGTCTGATGTAGATTTTCCTCCTCTCCACCCCACTGTGACCAGCCTGCTCCTTCCAGCCGCCTTGGACCAGCCTGCTCCTTCCAGCCGCCTTGGACCAGCCTGCTCCTTCCAGTCTTCTTGGACAAAGTTCTACTGCCCTGGGGAAAGGGCTGCCTGCAAATACCACAGCTACAGATTACGGTAAGTATGCAACTTCATTTGTGGGGGGGGGGGGTTAATCACTTAGCTGTTCTAATTTTAGGTTTCCTCCCTGTTTTATGTAGATAGATTTTACCAGACTTCTTGGGCCAGCCTGCTCCTTCCAGTCTTCTTGGACCAGGCTGCTCCTTCCAGTCTTCTTGGACCAGCCTGCTCCTTCCAGTCTTCTTGGACCAGCCTGCTCCTTCCAGTCTTCTTGGACCAGCCTGCTCCTTCCAGTCTTCTTGGATCAGCCTGCTCCTTCCAGTCTTCTTGGACCAGCCTGCTCCTTCCAGCCGCCATGGACCAGCCTGCTCCTTCCAGTCTTCTTGGACAAAGTTTTACTGCCCTGGGGAAAGGGCTGCCTGCAAATACCACAGCTACAGATTACAGTAAGTATGCAACTTCATTTGTGGTGGGGGGGTTTAATCACTTGGCTGTTCTCATTTTAGGTTTCCTCCCTGTTTTATGTAGGTAGATTTTACCAGACTTCTTGGACCAGCCTGCTCCTTCCAGTCTTCTTGGACCAGCCTGCTCCTTCCAGCCTTCTTGGACCAGCCTGCTCCTTCCAGTCTTCTTGGACCAGCCTGCTCCTTCCAGTCTTTTTGGACAAAGTTTTACTGCCCTGGGGAAAGGGCTGCCTGCAAATACCACAGCTATAGATTACGGTAAGTATGCAACTTCATTTGTGGGGGGGGGGGGGGTTAATCACTTAGCTGTTCTCATTTTAGGTTTCCTCCCTGTTTTATGTAGGCAGATTTTACCAGACTTCTTGGACCAGCCTGCTCCTTCCAGTCTTCTTGGACCAGCCTGCTCCTTCCAGTCTTCTTGGACCAGCCTGCTCCTTCCAGTCTTCTTGGACCAGCCTGCTCCTTCCAGTCTTCTTGGACCAAGCTGCTCCTTCCAGTCTTCTTGGACCAGCCTGCTCCTTCCAGTCTTCTTGGACAAAGTTTTACTGCCCTGGGGAAAGGGCTGCCTGCAAATACCACAGATACAGATTACGATAAGTATGCAATCTCATTTGTGGGGGGGGGGGGGGTTTAATCACTTAGCTGTTCTCATTTTAGGTTTCCTCCCTCCTGTTTTATGTAGGTATATTTTACCAAACTTTCCTTCTTGGACCAGCCTGCTCATTCCAGCCTGCTCCTATCAAGTTATTCCCCTGGGGAAAGGGCTGCATGCAAATACCACAGCTACAGATTACGGTAAGTACACAACTTAATTTCTGGTGGAGGTTTTTAATCACTTACCTGTTTTCTCATTTTAGGTTTCCTCCCTTCTGTTTGTTTTTTTATATAGGTAGATTTTCATGGACTTGGCTTTTTTTTGTTCTCTCAGATCAATTTTGATTTTGCCGTTTTTTTCTCCCATAGAAATCAACGTATTGAGAAGATAGCTAGCTGTATGGCTCTACAGCCAACAGCACCGCCACCACCAGATTAGAGAAAATGATCTACTAAACTGTAAGTGTTTTTGTATTATACTAGCACCACACATTTCAAGGAAAATGGGCAACATAGACTACATTATTTCTTTTGTTTTTGTTTTTTTGTAGACATCCACCTGCAGAACTTCACATATGATGCCTCTCAGTGTTAACCTTTCAATAAATTCCTGTGATCAGTTTTCATAGCTATTGGGTTTTTCTGAGGCAGGCATCTTCAGCACACAAGGCAGTTTTCTATTAGTTCATGGCACATTCTTTTAAGATTTGTTCAAAGCAAGTTTGCACATTGTAATACAACACATTTCTGGGCTTGAGTTTGGCGTAGGTTGCGGCGTTGCGCTGTCTGTATTCTGCAGTTCTGCTTTAGACATGATGGAAGAGGCACCACCACAACCTCATGCAAAAAAAACTCACAAAGCTAGGCTTTGTTCTTTTGTTGCTGCTTGGCTGACAGATGTTCAGTTCAAATTCTGGTTAAGAGCAGATGCTGAATCAAAACACAATGCAAAGTGTGCGTGGTGCAAAAAAGTCTTCAGCATTGGATATGGTGGTGATCGTGATGTACGCAGTCATTGCACAAGTTCTAAACACAAGGCTATTGCTGCAGCTAGGCAAGCCAGTGCTGGCATTGTTAGTTTTGCTAAGCAAACACTACCAGATCCAGAAGTCTTGGCTCATAAGAAAATGACTTTCGAAAGTGAGCTACAAATGGTAAATTTTATTGCACAAAAATTTTTTACGTTAAGCCTGTTAGATGATCTTAGCATTAATGTCACTGACTGGTTTTCAGACTCCAAAATGGCAAAATCCATCAATTGTAAGCGAACTAAAGGTTCCATGTTGGTTAAGAATGTCATTGGCAAGTGTCTCAAAGAGGAGTTGTGCAAAAGGCTTACATATTGTCACTTTTCCTTACTGACTGATGAAACTACTGACATATCAACAAGCAAAAAATTAGCTATGATTGTTATTTATTTCGATGAAGAAGCTGGTAGAACCAAATACCAGTTCTACTGCCTCCTTGATCTTACTGAAGCAACTGCTGATGCTATTTTTGAGAAAATTAAACAGGCTTTTCTAGAAGATGGTACACCCCTAAGAAATGTAATGGCTCTTGGTACAGATGGTGCAAGTGTAATGGTTGGTCCTAGAAACTCTGTACTGTCCCGCTTCAAAGTAGAGCAACCTTATATTTTTCACATTCATTGTACCTGCCATGTTGCTGCCTTGTGTGCTGCAGATGCCTGTAAAGCCATACCAAAAACTATTGAGCAACTTTGCAAAGACATACATAGCCACTTTGCACATAGTTGTAAACGTTTACAGTTGTATCATGAATTTCAGGAATTTGTAGATGCAGATTGTATAAAGATTCTACAGCTTTGTTCTACCAGATGGCTTTCAATGCTTGATTGTGTCAACCGCATTCTGAATCAATATGATGCCCTCGTAAGTTATTTTCAGTCAAGTGATAATTCAGATCGCTTGGTAACTGTTGACAGAATAAGCATTAGGCTATAACTAAGTGCTACTTTTTGTTTCTTCAAGCAGTTTTGCCAAATTTCACGCAGTTCAATAACATTTTCCAGAGTAATTTGCCTATGTTACCTGACTTGTACTTTAAGTATTGCCAACTGCTGAAAAGTCTCATGGGCTACTTTATCAAGCCAGAGCTGTTGGTTGCCATTCACAATGATTCACTGATTCGATTTGACCACACTAATAGTGCAAACTTCAAATCGACAGATGCCATTTTTACTGGATACCAAACAAAAGAACATTTGTCTACAGTAAATGATTTGTCAGCTGTTCATCAGTTCATGGTGCAAGTAACAACATTTTACACAAAAGCTGTAACTGCAATTAAAAAATGAATGCCTATTGGTAACCGAATCATTCAGCTGTTGGCTTTACTAAAACCTTCAAACAGGTGTACTGCAAGTTCTGGGGACATTTTAGAACTTGCCAAGCATTTTGCTCAAATTGTTTCCCCATCTGAATTTGATCCACTGCATACTGAATTTATAGAATACCAAGTGACAGATTTTAGTGATCCTGAGACTCACACTTATGATTCTTTTTAGCACATGGTAGGAAAAAGCTGTAGTATCGATCCGGACAATCTGAAAGTACCTAAATTCCCACATCTGGTTAAATTTGCAAAAAATATGCTTTCCCTTCCCCATGGGACAGCTGAGGTAGAACGTGTGTTCTCTTCTGTGAAGTTAATGAAAACTGATCATAGGAATAAACTTTCAACTCCAATGTTGGAAGGACTGCTGTCAGTAAAGAGTGGCCCAGGAAAGATTACTCAGCACATGATTGAAAAGGTTGACGTTACAATGTAGGACCACAAGGTTCAAGCTTTATCAAACCGTAAACATAAGCCACTGTGTGTGTCTTCTGCTGCTGGCAAGGACAAAGATGATCTGGTGGTGGTGGAAGAAGAGGAATAACTACAGAAATTTGATTCCTTTCTGATGTAATTGTACAACACATTTTTAGACAGGAATATTCTGTTACATTTAAATTTTAGCACATGGATTACTGTTGTGAAAATGATGGGGGATAACCTTGTCTCCACAAAAGCTGCTAAATGTGTCTTTAACAAAATGGTAATTTTGCTTCAGGTTTTTGGAAGCTTTTTTGGAAGCTGTTTGGCACTGTTAGGAAAGTTTTACACTTGTATTGTCAAAGGGACAAAAATGACATATTGACAAAATGGCAGTTGTCAGTGGAACTGGAGGGGAAGCCAAACCTTCACATGGGGACGCCTGTTCCATTGTCCACTGCTGCAAGGTTTAAGTACATTCTTTCTCACTTTTGTTAAAATACATTTCTATTTTGCCTTTTATGTTGAAAAGACTATTTGTTATTGCTGTTTGTGACAGTTGGAGAGTTCGTCTCTATTTTTGTCCTATTTACTTCTATCACCAAAAGAGAACTTTATTCCAGATTGGTACTGGGGCTCCTTGCTGATAAACAGGGGGATGTTACTGGATTTTTCCCACTGACAGCCAATGTAAGAGGGGTAATGGGGGTACTGGGGTTTCCCACTGACAGCCAATGTAAGGGTAGTGGGAAATGTTACTGGAGTTTTCCCACTGACAGCCGATGTAACATTTCACATTACCCTCTTATATTGGCTGTCAGTGGGAAAACCCCAGTACCACCATCCCCTCTTACATTGGCTAAGAGTGGGAAAACCATGTAAGAGGGGATGGTACTGGAGAAGACTTGATATAAGAGGACACTCTAATGTAAAGAGGACGGATACAGGGACAATGATGTGAGTACTTTGATGCAAGGATGGATGCTGATGTAAGTGGGATTTTTTCGTTTTTTTCTTTTAACTTGGATGTTTAAGTTGCACTAAGTAAATGCAGCTGGCTAAAACTGCATCGGCCTTCATTTCCGTTTTTTAAGGGGGGGGTGATTCTATACCCACTGCAGGTGACAAAAAGATGGGTTATATTAACCCGCTCTTACTATTTAATAAATATTATTTTATTTTTGAGCTTGAAATCTCCTCTGTATTATATTGTTTTATTTGTTTGTAGCATAAATACAATAATTTGCATTAAAAAATTTAATTTTGTGAAGTTTTGGAAATGCCAGTAAAAATTTGGTTTTGCCAGTAAAATTTGTGTCTTGTGTCAGTGAATTTTATTCTGGTAGGTTGGCAACACTGCTTGGGTTCAGGCCATATCCTGGTATTAAAATAAATGTGCAGCCACTGAGCCAAGAAGGCTGCGCTACAAGTAAATGGACAGCAGCCACCCATTTTGTTCTGTGGTGGACAGCTTGGCATGGACTTTTCACATCATGTGCTTGTAAGGTATCCCTCTTTCTCAAGTTCTTAAGTTGGAAGGTATGATAAAGTAAATCCTCACTTTTTTAATCTAGCTCCACTTTAAAGGCAGCCTTATTTAAATGAAATGACCACATCACAATGCAGCATTAATATATACTTAGCACATTCATGCAACAAACATTTGCATGAAGCTTTTTAGACATACAAAGAGATCTATGTAAAACAATTAGAAGTGCAGAAGCAGGGTTTGCAGGTGGGTGCATGACACAATTTTTTGCCAGCTGCTTTTATGTTAATGTGCATATCATCTGATTGCATATTTATAACAACTATTTATTCAGTGTCTGCTTTGTATACTTTGTTGGATACATGAATGTATTTAATCATCTGTAAAACCTGTTTCAACAGCATTGGAAAACAAATGTTTGGATCTCTTTACTGAGCTTGGTAAATTTGGGTCATTTTGTACTAAATGTCTTGGTTATATAAGCTGAGTACCTTGTCATAGTGTACTATAGAACAGTTATATAAGCTAAATTAGATAATATCACTGCATATGTGCAAGCTTTCAAAATAATTTGTTTTGGGTGGTAGAATAGGGACCTCAGCTGTGGCAGATTGCAGCCTCTCATAAAAGGAGCATCCCATAAAAAATATTTTCTGCAAGGGAAAAGGAAGTGTCCATTTTAAACCCCTTCCCCACCGTCAGTATGCATATATGTGCCCTCACGGAAGTGGGTCTTTATCTGTGAGGCCACATATATGTGTAAAAAAAATATGGGAGCGGTATACCACGCTAATATAACAAAAATGTGAGAATAGCAGGGACTCAAAAACATGAGATATATTCATGCACACAAGAGTAATAAAAACATATTCAATGAATGTGAATAAACCAATATCTATTAATTAAAAATGCTGATGATCAAAACATATAAGACACAATAAGTGAATACATGTGAAGAATCAAATAATACAAGTGAATATAAAAGGAGTGTTAATAAAAAAGTAAATGTCTCTGAAAGATAAATGAAAGAGTGTAACAAAGTTCTGCAATAAGAAAGTTCCAGCAGGATGGGATGAGCTACGCGCTGACGTCATCATGCCCCACATGACCCGGAAGTGCGGGTGTTCGAACTTATTTTGCCGGCAAACGTGTTTTATGATCCTTTAGCCTAGGATTTTAAGAAATAAAAGAAGTTTTAATGATAACGCACTATTGGAGCCTTCATTCCTTTATACGCTCTGTGCTACTTGGAAGATTGAGATCTCGGGGAAGGGAGTCGGACGATAGCTGGTTACCGAGAAGGACGGCCTCTGACTGCCAGTGTATTCCTTGAGCCAGGATCCACAGAGGGCTATATCTGCTGGCATGTGTGACCTTGCTGTTACAGGAGGTCCACTCCTTCCGGTAAGAGTTACCACTTCTTTGAGTGATTGCCACACTGAGATCTCCATTTTCCATTGGTGGTGATGAAAGTCCTGGAACATCCCATTCTGCTGGAACTTTCTTATTGCAGAACTTTGTTACACTCTTTCGTTTATCTTTCTGAGACGTTTACTCTTTTATTAACACTCCTTTTATATTCACTTGTTATTGATTCTTCACATGTATTCACTTATTGTGTTTTATATGAACAATAAAAAAACAATGCAGTAAAAATATAGGTTTAAATGCACAGTCCCATAATAGGAGTAGCAATATAAATTTATTGGTGAAAACACATTAGTTTAGTGCAAAGATGTTCACAAAAATTTTGTGGTGACTTGAAAAGTGAAGAGGTGATCCAGTACAGTGCTCCAGAATCATCCACCGCAGCTCTGTGAAATGGACACTCACCGGAAAAGCTGGCTGCCGTTACAACAGCAAACACACACTCAGTGTAGATCCACCATCTGTTGTAGAGAAGGCTGTTAAGCAACTCACATCATCCAGATATAAATAAATAAAGCTCACCGGGAACCAGATGAAGTCTTCATAGTGTAGTGTTTATTGGAATTGTATGTTAACCACTTGACCACTGGGCACTTAAACCCCCTTAATAACCAGACCAATTTTCAGCTTTCGGTGCTCTCACACTTTGAATGACAATTACTCAGGCATACAACACTGTATCTATTTGAAATTTTTGTCCTTTTTTTCACACAAATAGAGCTTTCTTTTGGTGGTATTTAATCACCGCTGGGGTTTTTTTTGTTTGCGCTATAAAAGAAAAAGGACCGAAAGTTCAGTAAAAAAAATAATTTTTCTTCGTTTGTGTTATAAAATTTTGCAAATTAGTAATTTTTCTTCATATATTTTGGCCAAAGTGTATACCCCTACATATCTTTGGTAAAAAATAACCCAAATCAGTGTATATTATTTGGTCTTTGTGAAAGTTATAGAGTCCACAAGCTATGAAGCCAATCTCTGAAAATTGATCACACCTGAAGTACTGACGGCCTATCTCATTTCTTGAGACCCTAACAAGCCAGGAAAGTACAAATACCCCCCAAATGACCCCTTTTTGGAAAGTAGACATCCCAAGGTATTTAGTAAGATGCATGGTGAGTTTTTTTTAAGTTGTAATTTTTTTCCCACAATTCTTTGCAAAATCAAGATTTTCTTTTCTTTTTTTTCACAAAATTGTTATATTAGCAGGTTATTTCTCACACACAGCATATGCATAGCACAAATTACACCCCAAAAAGCATTCTACTACTCCTCTTAAGTATGGCGATACCACATGTGTGAGACTTTTACACAGCGTGGCGACATGCAGAGGCCCAACATGCAGGGAGTGCCATCAGGCATTCTTGGAGCATAAACTACACATATAATTTCTTGACTACCTCTTACACTTTTGAAGGCCCTGGAGAACAAGGACAATGTAAACGCCCCAAAAAATTACCCCAGAAAATGACTAAGAAAACAACCCAATGTATAATCTATGAGGCATATCGAGTCTTTTATACATGTCATTTTTTTGGAAAATGTGTACAGAAAATGAAACCACATTTTTTTTTTACACAACGTTGTCCATTTACACAATATTTCGAACACATAACATGTACATGGTAAAAATTACACCCCGAAATAGATTTTTCTACTCCTCCTGAGTACGGCGATACCACACGTGTGAGACTTTTCCACAGCGTGGCCACATACAGAGGACCAACATGCAGGGAGCGCAGTCAGGTGTTCTAGGGACATAAGTTTCAAATCTAATTTGACTACCTATTACACTTTTGTGAGGCACTGTAGTGGCATGGATGAGCATGAATGGGGATAGATGAGCCGTGGATGGGGATGGCTGAGCATGAATGAGTATGGATGGGTATAGATGGGATGGCTGGGTACGGCTGAGTATGGCTGGGTATGACTGAGTACGGCTAGGTACAACTGGGTATGGCTAATTACGGAGGGGGGTGGATGCGATGGCTGAGCATGGATGGATGGATGAGTATGCCGAGTATGGATGAGGATGGATGGATGGGTATGCAGAGTATGGATGGCTGTGAAGGCAGAGTATGGATGGCTGGGTATGTGCAGGGTATGGACGGGTATTCAGAGTATGGACGAGTATTCAGAGTATGGACGGGTATTCAGAGTATGGACAGGTATTCAGAGTATGCAGAGTATGGCTGGGTATGAGCGAGAGCAGAACTGTACGCCATCCCAGAGTTAACAAACCGCCCTGTAGCCGGCATTCAGCTATGGGACGGTTGTTAACTGGTTAAAAGCCAAAATAAAATTAATCATAAAAACATATGACAAAGGGGTTGATTTACTAAAGGCAAATCCACTCTGCACTACAAGTGCAATGCAAGTGCACTTGGAAGTGCAGTCGCTGTAGATCTAAAGGGAAGATCTGAAACGAGAGGAAGCTCTGCTGATTTTATCATCCAATCATGTGCAAGCTAAAATGCTGTTTTTTATTTTCCTTGCATGTCCCCCTCAGATCTACAGCAACTGCACTTCCAGGTGCACTTGTAGTGCAAAGTGGATTTTCCTTTAGTAAATAACCCCCAATGGGTGTCACTGCCGACCCGGTATCGGACAGTGGCCTGACGTCAGCACTAGTGTCTGCTCCCCAATATTATTTATAAGTTTGGTATATTACTTATCTGTGTCAGCTGCCGCACCACCACAGTGCAGAGATACATCTTTTTATACATACATATACATCTTTAATATAATTACATAGTTACATAGTTGGTAGGATTTAATAAGGACACCAGTCTATCCAGTTCAACTTGAGTGTGTGTATGTGTGTATTTATATTACTACCACTTTCCATATCTCTGTATATTGCATTCGCTAAGAGACACACCTAAAAGTTTTTTTTAATTTATCTACACTCCCTGCTGACACCACCAACTGTAGAACAGAGTTCCAGCTGAAGATTAAACTGCCTCTTATCCAACATCATTGTATGGCTCTGTGTCTTCTTTAGAGACCTTAGGCTAAATAGTTCCCTCCCAACGCTAGAGTCGCCATTTAAAGATTTGGATTTGTATATTGCAATCATTAATCTTTAATCATCAATCTTCATCATCTTACGTATAACTTCTCCAGGCAGTGGCGGTGCGTCTATAAGGGCGCACAGGTGCTGCCCCCTCTGTTTTTGAAGCACCTGATTAGAGCCATAGGCTCTAATAGGCATCAAAAAAGGTGACCTGCGAGTGCCATGCTTGGAGCTCGCAGTTCACCCAGGTGTGTTAGAACAAGAATGAATAACACTGAACACTTTCCTAACACTGAAATGCCACTATGCCAATCAGGTTATCGGGTCTGTTACCCCGTCACCTGATTGTCTGAAATGGCAGGCGCTGTGATTGGACGCCTATCAGGAGGAGAGGACGGGAGGAGAGGACGAGAGGGGATTCATGGAGGACACTGCTCCCTGCGGTCACCCACCTCCCCACCGAGACAGGGTAAGTGCCGGGCAGATGGCGAGCCGGCGGGGGGTCACAGTGGCAGCATGTGATGGCACAGTGGCATCATTTGATGGGCACAGTGGCTGCATTTGATGGGCACAGTGACAGCATTTGATGGCACAGTGGCAACATTTGATGGACACAGTGGCAACATTTGATGGCACAGTGGCTGCATTTGATGGGCACAGTGGCAGCATGTGATGGCACAGTGGCAGCATTTTATGGGCACAGTGGCAACATTTGATGGGCACAGTGCAGCATTTGGTGGCACAGTGGCTGCAATTGATGGGCACAGTGGCTGCTTTTGATGGGCACAGTGAGGCTGTAATTAATGTTTTTTTTTTCAGAATTTTTCAGTTTGTTTGCACCCCACCACAAAAAAAATGTTAAGCACCAGCCCCAACTGTCTCCAGGGAGAATAGATTTAATGTTTGTAGTTGTTCCTCATAACTGAGGTCCTTCAGCCCCATTATTCATTTTGTTGTCCTTCTCCAGAGTCTCTCCAGTTCCAGCATATCCTTCCTAAATTATTGGTTGGAAATTAGTTGGTTTACCTTTACCTTTGACATGCAGAGGACATTTGTGCCCCAGAAATGTTAAACAAGTTTTATAGAAACATAATTTAAATAATGTATTTGGCAAAGTACAAACTGTGCTTTCTAATGATTTATTGGGTTTGGAAAGGGAACTTAACTATGCTACTAGAGAGATATTGCAAATCTAGACAGCAATGAGGTAACAGAACTACTATATTGGGGCTTTTGCCATCACCCTGTACTTTGACTGAAGCAAATGCTTTCACATGTACATTATTTTTCTAACATGTACTCTGTTATCTGGCACCTCAGTTCTTTTCTTTTTACATTTGTAGTTGCTATGGACAGTAGAGTAGGTATTTTTAACCACCTTCTCCATTAAAGGTTGCTTACTTCATAGATGTAACGCAATAAATCCCAAAAGCATGGAAGCTACACAGGTCAAAATGCAGGTATCATTACAAACTAACTCAAGCAGATGCACCAGTTAGAAGGTAGATTCTTTACGCAGCCACAAATGTAGAACAGCCCTGCTAAGGAAGCTCACAAGACTAGATAAAGACTAGACTGGTAAAGGTGGAAACATACAAGACTTGTGACAAATAATTTGTGGTGGCAATAGCATCTGTTAAATAATAGCAATTCTTTTTTTATGTCTCAATAAGGCGTCTCTCCTGGATAATTATGCATAGGTGAAATGTGTTGCTATGATTCTATTTTGTGTCTTTGCCTACATAATATGCTCACTGTTTATACAATTAGGAAAGTAAATTATCTGTCTATATTTTAGTAAGATTAGCATTACATTATTTACTACACAGAAAAGTAACTCCCTTTATGATCTGTAGTTATTGAATTTGACCAAATATTGCCGTTTTGGTAAATATCAGGTTGCTTAAAGGGTAACCCAACGTTCGTGGAGAAAAAAAAATAGCAAATAAAGAAAAAAATAACATAGTATACAATTGTGACACAAGTCATATTGTAATTGAATGTTATTAAAAATTACCTTTCCTTTTCAATCCTTTGCAGCACCTGTAATTTGCTGAAAATGCAATATGGCTACCTGGAGGTGATCTGTACACAGAATGTGTACTGACGTACACCACCCCCCCAGAAACATAATTTCCTGCTTGTATGATTGGCTCACCAATTTTCCCAGAAGTCTGCCTAAGATACAAGTCAGATTTCAGGCATCCCATGCAACAAAAATGCAGATACTCCCAACAGGATCACATCTAAAGGGATGCAGGCCCAGCAGATTTCCTCATTAGTGCCCTGCAGCTGCACAGCTGACTAATAAATATGAAATCACTCCCATTAGACCCACTCATCACAGAGGAACAAACAGTGATTTCTTCAGATTAACAAAAGGTAGGAATCTGCAACAAAGGTTGTTCTAAACCTTGCAATATACATAGATCACCCAAAGGGGAATGTTTTTTTTTCTAAACAAAAGTGGAGTTACGCTTTAAAGGAGAAGTACAGACAAAGTTTGTTTAACTGTACTCCTGTGGATCAGAAGTAGAAATAGAAGGTGAGAAATAGAAGACTGATTCTGCAGAGACTTAGCCTTAACATGCAGGTAACAATAGGAAAATAAACTTTTATGTTAGCGACGTTATCCTAAATGGACTATAGACAGAGCTAAACGCATTGTTGGTCAGAAGAGATTCGATTTTCTATTGGAAGATCAACAGAACTGGAGAAGAGTAAATACTAAACTGAATAGGGAGTACAAACACACTTTTTACAGGTCTTTCTAAGAAATGTAATAAGGTTACTAAGATGAAGCAATCTTTTTTCATTTTACATGGGGACCAGTGGATTTTTCTGGTATTTTGCCAGGGTTTCCAGTTCTCATGTAGAGGAGCTCAAACCTTGGAGTCTTTACTTTCTCCCAGCCTCTTTTTAGTGTGTGATACAGGTAAAGAAGTTGTGGTAATATGGCAACTTTATTAGAGGCTATACAACCAAAGAAGGAGATGTGGGGAGATTTCCATTGGAAAGGAAATGCCCTAATATTGCTTTAGAGTGCAAAGTGTTTCCTATAAAGTGTATCATAGACTGGCATATGTTTCCTAAGTGTTTTTTTGAAAATACCATTGTGTCTGAACAAAGACCTTTAAGATTTAAAAAAATATTGAAAATTACTTTTGAAATTATAAAAATTGTGTTAAAGCTTATATGATATTTTGTGATTGAGTTTACATATACTTTATCAAAACACTATCTGACAAACGTGAAACCATTTCATTTAAGCAAAAACCTAACATATATATTTAAGTAATTATTTTACTTCCCTCCCCTTCTGGAAGTCAATAAATTTACATTTATGGCAGTGTTTCCTATGTTATATTTTTGCTGTAGCTTGGAGAGTGTGGCACCATTTCTAAAATGGTTCTAAAGTGAATTTTTTTTATTTATTTTTTACCTTAACGCTTTTAGGTGAAAAAAACATTACCTAACCTATCCACCGCCATCTCTAAACACCGATGATGATCACTCTACCATAATGCCAAATGTATGGCGAGCTAGTGGGAGCAGGAAGGAGGGGACACAGGTTCATATTTACACTGTGACCTTTAGGCCTGTAGCTATAGAACTGATGGATTTTAGGGATTGATTTTAATTATCTGGATTGCGACTGTAATCTTATCTTGACATTCTGTGAAAAAAAGCTGCTTTCTAAACTGCTGCATATCCAGTGCTGTTTGTGGTAACAGATTCCTCTCAAGATATAATTATTTTTATAATTACCACATACAGTACTAAGTTAAGTGCTCACAACTTTAAAAGTTATGTGTTTAATTATTTTTATATCTGCAAGATAATTATGGTTTCCAAGGAGAATAATTAAATAAACTGTATGTAGGGATGCTGCTATATGCTGGAGTGTCCCTAATTCAAATTTAGTGTTGCATGTAAGATTGAGCGAGCCTGAGCTCTCAGGCAGGCTATATATGGTGCAAATTTCTTTCCCGCAACTACGGGTTGCAGGAAAGAAATTTGCACGATTCCCCCATCAACACAGACAGTGCTGATAGAGGAATCCCTCCTACCGAGCAATTGGGGGGGGGGGAGTTGTCCTTGCCGGGAGAAGACAGTGATTATCGCTAGCAGATTGTAAGAGAATGTGGCAGGCTGGTTGTACCCAAGTTGATCGATCAACTTGGTACATTCAGCCTGCCCATTAGCGTTTAGATCCGTGTATGGCCTGCCTTATTGTTATTGTTATTTGGGTTTGGTTGGTTTTCTATAAATCTAGGACTTTGTTTGCTGTTGCTGTCTGCTACTGGGGAATGTTTGCCAGTGGATAGAGTGAGAACATTTCACCTTGTCCAACTACTAGGAGGTTTATGCCAGTGGAGTGAGCTGGGAAAGATAAATAATTGGGGAGGCCTTCTATAAGGGTCCTTCCCTCCAAGGATTTGCCTGGAGAGGATGCCAGTGTGATCCTGATCGTTGTCTCCTGGGCTCCTGCCAGAAGAGGAAGTCCTTGGTCTCCAAGGTCTACTACCTGGGGAGGACACAGTCCCAGGACCAAGTCCCAGGAACTGGTGGCTGACCTATGTTAGGGCCTGGGAATACAGAAGGTGGCCACTAAGGAGGAGTACTTTTTAGAATAGATCTGCTCAGTTTATTAACAGTCTCGGCTTAAAGTGATATTGGTTCTGCTTCTTATTTCTAAATACCTTTTTTAGATCCTTTGTACTGCGGTCATTTGGCCTTTCTATGCTTGCTCCCTGTAGTGGGGAACAATCAGGAGAAGGAGCATGCAGCAAGCAGATGTCAATGATGTTATATGAAGAAGTCTGTACTAGCTTCCCATGCCAGCACAGCGATGATTGTCATTGTAGCAGTCACAAATAACATTCTTAATGGCAAAGAAAAATACATAATACAGCTCAATAAAGGGTTTTAAACATTTTTAGAATATAATAATTTAAAAATATTTGCCGGTCTTGGCTTAAAGGTTCATTATTAGCCTGTGAGAGGGGCTAAAGAATGTTTACTTGAAAGTAATAAAAATTGGAGGGAATTTTTGTTGATGCTTTTGGTTATGCTGTAACTTCAAACTTTTTCTCCCTTGGACACTGAGTCTATAAAATTCACAAAAAGAAGTTTAATGTGGATGTCTGTCATTCAGTCACTGCTGGTCGGTCTAAAAAATTAAATTAATACAGCGCTAGAAATAAAAAATAATGAGTGAAAAAATATGTGGCAAAAGCTGCAGCCAGTAACCGTACAATATCTACCAGGCAATAAGACATAAAAATAAATAAAAAGCTGCGCTAAAGGACCCCACTGGTGTGAGCCCTCCAAATCAAATCATTCCTCAAGTGTTTGAAAGCGTGAAGATAAAGACCAGGTGTAGACTAATTAGAGGCACCACCTATTCTTAATCATAGAAAACCCAGACAATGGCACCAAACCAATGAATCTTAAAAAGGATTACATGTGACACATATCCATTTTAAATAAACCCCCATAAAGAAATCCGCGAACCCACATATATATATATATATAGATGACAGTGAAAAAGGATATGTAGCAATATCTGTGAAAATGAATGTATATAATGAATACAAAAGAAACTAGATGATAAAGTTCTTAAATCTGAGAGTCAGTTAATTGATTCCAGAGTCCTGAGAATAATAGCAAAATCAGGGGAATGTTCCAACTTAAGTTCCAATCCTATATTCCAAGATGAGAGATCATCAAATGGTAAAGTGAGTGAGGCTCCTTACCTCATCTGATGGACTCCCTTAAGAGCAGAGTCTACAGCGCAGGCAGAAAACAATCCTCTGCAAGGATATAGGTGATTCATCAGCTCTTCTCTGTTCCAGTCTGTCTTCTCCCCCCAGGGGAACGAACGCGGCCCGGAACTCAGATGCCAATCTTCAGATTCCCCCGGCCGCTGCACACGGGCGGAGCAAAATTGATTGACAGCGCAGGTGACAGATCCCAGGAGTCCTGCCTGGTCTGAACACACCAGGACTTAGGGGGCTCCCCAAAAGAGCTGCAAATTCACGGGGGCCCTCCGAGATGGCACTGGAAAATTCTCATTTCATGTTGTAAGTTCTGCCGATCTGCTGACCGTCTCCTTTGTGGAGCTTTGTCAGAGAAAATACAGATTGCAGTCCTCCTGGAACTGAGCAATGGAACACAGGTGTGTAGGATTGGGACTGCTGGTCGGTCAGCGACTGTTTTGGGGAACCACCAGTAGAAAGTAGAAAGGCTAGGAGAGCCACAAAAACCAGCAGATCTTTTAGGGGTGAGTGCAAAATGTGAATTCCTAAATACTGTAGAACCTTTATATTGTATCAGTATGGGTATCCACTACAAATATCTCTTGACTGTATTTTTGTTACATAGCACTTACATGAAGGAATGCTTTAATTAACATATTTAGGTTTATTTGGATATGAAGGCTACTTGGTATCAGCCCATCTAAAGGAAAGAGATTTCAGAAACACATGCACACTATAATGTATGCTGTTTTTTTTTATGTTTTAGAAAAAAGGGAAAACGAAGTGAAGTAGTACAGGCTGTACAATGAAATGAAAGTCATGTACTTTACAGGTTTATATTGGTTCCATAAGAGAACCTTTTTCAGTGCTAAATAGAAGTAATCAATATAACCAAGCATTGTCACTGTACACAGTTCTGTAGAAATTTCTTCAATTTCTTCAATGCCATTGGCCTGCACAAGTCTCATTTCAAAAATTATTTTAAGATTTCTTTCTGCAAAAGCCACAACTATTTTGCATGAGTCTAATGCCTTATGTGACAAGAGTTCGCTGAAGCTTAGTTGCCCAGTCTAAAGTTAAAGGTCAGTATGCTTTAGTTACATTGCTTATAACTCCATTAATGTTGGTTTGACAACAGGCTGTAAAAACTAGAAACAAGCACGCATTCCTCCTTAACACTGTTAGCAAACGTTCATCATACTAAACGACTTAAAGTGCATCTAAAGCCAAAACTTTTGATTTTTGATTTTGGATAGAGAAGAAAATAAAACATTGCTGGAGAGATTCACTCTTTCATTTTGACCAAGCCTTCATTGTCACTGGGACAGAAAATTAGGGGAATCTGTCAATGGGGACACTTATTCCAGTGACAGCTCTCTAAGAGGGGACTTCAATCACTTTGGAATGTCCTGTTGTGTCTACAGGACATGAATGGAAATCACCCCAATGGGACACAGATGGCAAACAAAAAAAACTGAAAGGGGTTTTAACCATTCAACACTCTATTTTTAATTATTTTGCATAAAAAAAAAAAATCTGATGCTAACCCTCTATTACTGGAAACATAGATATTGTGGTTTTGTAATATGTGCACCTTAGGAGGGTATGTCAGGACCCAAACAGATAGCCTTCCACTGAATTAGGACCTGAACAGGCCATTCTCCTGACCACCCATTACCAAACTGCACTAAGATCGACGGCTTACTAATGATGGTACTGCCCTATATGCATCCATGCAGCTCTGTCAGTATCTATAAAACATTGCTATCGGATTACTATACAATCCCGGTGAATAGCACAGATAATTTACACCCTTTATGATTAATGCAGTGCAAGAAGGTAAGTATTGTAATCCATGGAACACCTCCCATTGCCAACCATGTTTCATTTGGGTAACTAGTTTTTAATGGTGGGGAAAATTACTAAATGCAGTACTTGAACAGTTATATGCAAATGATGATTATTAAAAAACCATAGCTGAATTATTCAATAAAGTATGCAAATTTCAAATGTTGAAATATTAACACAGTATATTGATTTTCAATCATATGACAGCAGTCCTGGGTCTGTTGTTGTGCTTCTAATGGTCTCTTTCCTTACTGAGCAATAGTTACAAGCACTTGGTGCTTTTTCTCAAACAGAGTGCATCTACCATTTGGCCCCAGTACAACCCTGCAAACCTATCGGTCACATACATAAAGGAGCAAACATTTCTTTCAGATATTTTTTATAACTGCAAAATAATGACATAGTTATATTATATTCTAATGTCAAAGACAATCTGAGCGCACGCTGCTTAACTTCTTTAAACAGTTACCATGGAAATGCATTTTGCTGGATCTGATATCAGACCATGAGGTAAAAGCAAAAGCACGGTTTAGTTGTATTGACAATTAAAACACATCTGCAAATAGGTAGCCAGCTGTAAGTACCACTGTTTGCTTTACCTTCATTATTTAGGAGGACGCAACATCAGTATTATATTTATATAAGCCAGTTCAAAGATACGTAACAGCAATTAAAAATAAAAGCACTGTCAATATGAGTCACACAGACTTATTCATTATATGCAGCTGTTTAATTCAGTTACAAGTCCAGAAAATCAATTTATAAAAACAGATTTTTGTAAAAGCACGAACAGTATTGCCTTGATGGAATACATGTTAAAAAACATCTGCAGTAACATTGCCTTTTTAATTACAATTGCAGTAACCCAGGGAAACATTAGAATACATTTTTATTCCTCTCCCAAGCTTCTAAAAAATTGATGTCTGGGTCATTGCTATGGGTTACTGCACATAAATGTCATGTGTATAGAGCAAACATAAACGCTGTTCAATTGCAAATACTTGCCATATAAAATGAAATACAAATTGCACACATTTACGTTTAGCCAATTTAGGCATTTACACATTCTTCTGAATTGATTATTCAGAATTATTTTCCTACTACATTTAAATGATGCTGCATCAAAATAAAACCTGTTTTATTGCATTGACTTAGGTTAACTGATACAAAATAGTAGTTGTATAATGGGTAAAATGCTCAAAGACTCGAAAGTGCTGTAGCCTCCAATAATCGCATGAGGCTACAAATTTGATGATTATGGTTACAGGTGGCTGAAACAGGCATTTATTTGTAAAGCAGAACAACTAAAACAATGTCACATCGAACACGAGCTGCTTATCACAGGCCTTTGTGCCATGGAGAATCTGATTGCTGCCAAGGCAACTGGAATACACTAACCCCTGCTTAGCATATTATGAGTTAAAGAGGTCACATCGTGTAGACAGGTGAGAGGTAAGCATTTTCTTCGTCACAAGCAATATGCCATAAACAACTAGAGGAATCGTTAGACTTGCAGTGATAAGTGACAGGTATAGCACAGATCAACAGAGCAAGAAATTCTGACTATGGTGTACTCACTGATTCCTGTGTGTGTCTGGCTGAACGCAGTAGCCACCAACCCCGGGAGCAGAGTTTCTCTCAACGCAGATGGAAGAGTCATCATATTTCGTACATATACCACACCAAGTAGAAATAATCGTTGGAAAAGAGAGATTGCTTGTCTATAAACTGTTGCTGCTGCTGGGAAATATGCTCACCAAAAAAAAAAAAAAAAAGAACCTCACACACACACTTCAGAAAGAGCGATCTGTTAAGTGCTTCTTTATAATGAAATGAATCTGCTGCTCTCCTTTCCTCTAGCTCAGATTGGTTGAAGACATTCTGATATTTCAAAACTAACCAACCAGAAAGCCCATATGCTTTCACCTCGTAATTTACCTATTGAAGCCTTCCACTAGGTGACTGTTTGAAACACAGAAAAAGAACTGATCAGCCCCTTTGTCGACTCATTGTCTATAATCTTGACAGATATTCTTCACAGTGGTTATACCATTCTTATTCTAATATCCACATTTCAATGACTTCTGCAGGGGCAATTAAAACAACCTGAAATGCTCTATTTCTCTTTACTGTTAGTAGTTAAAGCGTCAGGCTGCAAGAGCACTTCTGCCTGCTTCACAGAACCCATCAACAGGGATATTTAACCCAATTGCAGCCAGGTAACAAGACTCATATTATCATTGCTACCGTCATTTAGAACCCTGCAAACAGATACTGTCAAACGCTTCATTAACTGCCAGAGAACTGTTAGATCAGTGTAAATTAATAGGAAAGGGTGATAGTGTAATGCTGCACACAATATAGGGCTAATTTACTAAATGGGTACAGAATTTTCACGTGATTAAAGTGTATGTTACCCTAAATATTATTTTTTTATGCATGTGTTCACATATATGGGGTTATTTACCAAAGTCAAATCCTCTTTGCGCTACAAGTGCAAACTAAAAGTGCAAAGTACACTTGAAATTGCACTGAAGGTGTACTTGGAAGTGCAGTCGCTGTATATCTGAGGGTTAGATCTGAAATGAGGGAAAGCTCTGATAATTTAATCATCCAATCATGTGCAAGCTAAAATGCTGTTTTTTATTTTCCTTGCATGTCCCCCTCAGATCTACAGCAACTGCACTTCCAAGTGCACTTTAAAGTGCACTTTGCACTTGTAGTTTGCACTTGTAGTGCAAAGTGGATTTGCCTTTCGTAAATAACCCCCATAGTTTCTCTATTAGTCCCTTCTATTCCTTCTGTATTGAATTGTATTGTAATCGTACTGTCCCTCTTTACATTGTAAAGTACTGCACTATATAAATCTTGTATAATAATATAATTTTTATGTACTTCTTTCATCTGAAATACCTACCAGTCACCTTCTTCCTTGTTCCAAACTGACCACACAAAGCACAGAACCTGATTTTTTGAGTCGGATCAGATCCAATTTTATTAGAATCTGTTCTGCTCCTTTTTTTCAGATGGTACTTTATTTTTATAACACTCATTTCTTTGGATCTCAACGATGATCTCCTGGTCTCTTATGGTCTCTTTGTTGGTTGGGAAACCTCCCCTTTCCCAACCCCATTCTCATTATTCGATTGCTTTAACAAATGCACAATTTTACTTGCAAGTGTTACTTTGGAATTATATTTGACATTTTTCAAAATTGTTTGTGGTACAATACAACTGCCTTTCCATAGGTATTTACTTTTTGAGAAATATGCATTATTTACAAATTGTTTGTATATGTCAGGGCTGGGCTCATCCCTTGCTTTTCAAAGATGGCCACTCAGCTGTTGGCTAATTGCCAGCTCCTATGTCTCCACAGTGACTCACCTGTTGATGATAGCCTGCTTGTCAGTCCTGCCTACTTCAGCCATCCAGTCCAGATGATCTCTGCCTTCGCCTTGGTCACATCTCTAGAGACGCTCTCCTGTATTCCTGTTAAAGTCTTGCTTGGCTGACATTCCTTTTGGCTCCAGATCCTGCTTGCTGTTCTACTACACTCATCTTTGGATCCCTGACATTTTGGCTTGTCTGACCATCCGTTCTTGAACTTCAGCTATGTTTTGATTACGTTTACTCTGTTTCCCCTTTTTTATTATTATTAAACAGGTGTGATTATTTTTTTTTTTTTTTTTTAGCCATCTCAGTTCAACATTAAAGCGGACTATGCTCCACATTTTCTGATTCATTGCGTCCGTTTCAGTGTTTACATCATAGTGGCTTTATCTTGATTGCTGGTTGATCATTAATCAACTTTTATTCCTTTATTGAATTTTTTTTTTTGTAATTTTGTAACCCCCCTCCTCCCCCATCCAAACCCTGCTCCGATTGCTGTGACCGTTGGCCCCCCATGACACTCGATTTTCAGCTGTTTACATTTAGTTCTTCGACTTCAGCTCTGTGGGCGAAGGGCTTCTGCGAAGCTCCACGTCCTTTTGAACTTTGTCCATTTGTCCCATCTCTCTGCTGTATCTCCGGTGGACTCTTCCGGGTTTGTTCTAAGGGATTCCATGAGTCGGGTATTTTCAACATAATCTATCCACTCCCAAATTGGAGGGCTCTCTTGTTTCCTCCAATTTCTTGCTATCTGACGTTTGGCAGCATTAAGCAGGTGCGGTACTAAAGAGTTTTGGTAATTTTTTATAGGTACTTTGGTACCGTGGAAGAGGATCACCCATGGATCCCCCTCCACAGCAACTCCAGTGGCCTCCTTAATATGGTCTAATATTCTGCTCCAATACTTTTTAATCTTGTCACAGTACCACCATAAGTGTGCCATCGTTCCCTTCTCGCTACAGCCCCTCCAGCACTCGGCTGGGCCTCCTTGTGTGTATTGGCTTGTTCTAGATGGGGTTAAATACCACCTGGAAAGGCATTTGAAATTAATTTCATAGGCCCTGGAGTCAACTGCCGAGCTATATGTTAACTTGAAAATTTTTCTCATTGTTGAAGTATCAATTTGAGTGCCCAGTTCCCTCTCCCAGTTTTGAATGTATGTAGGTATCTCCCTTCCTTCCACCTCCTGTAGAAGCTTATATATCTTGGATATTGATCCTTTTGTTTCAGATGCTGTAAAGATACGCTCCCAGTGAGTCAGATCATTGCCTTCCCTTATTGGTTGGGGGAGGCTTCTGACAAAGTGGGTCAGTTGGAGATACCTCCATCCATTCATATCAAATAAATCTCTTCTACTTCCTAATTCAGCTAATGTGAAAATCTTCCCCTTGTGTAAAATATCTTTCAATTGAACCCTATTGTCTTTTATCCAACCCCCTCCCAGTGTATTTTTCCCCGGTGCAAAATATGCATTATTTTTTAGTGCTATCAGTGGAGAATTATATTTGGCTCCAGTTGATTTGTAAATTTTATCCCAAATTTTTAGTGTATTTGTGGTCATAGTGTTTGTGCCTTCTTACAGTGATCTATACTTTGGAGGAATCCAAATGTCGTTTCCTAATTGTGAGTTGCAGAGAGATATTTCCAAGTTTACCCATCTTTTTTTACTATTACTGTTGCACCATTCTGGGATTCTCGAGAGAACTGTAGCGTAGTAATAATTTACCACGTCTGGTACAGCTAGGCCCCCTCTCTTTTTTTCCTTCTTTAATAGGTGGAGTGAGATTCTGTGCTTCTTATTTTTCCAAATATAGTTCATTAATATGGATTTTAATTTTTTGAGATACTCCTGAGGTAAGGGGATAGGGAGCATTTGGAATTTGTATGTAATTATGGGTAGTAACGTCATTTTTACGGAGTTTATACGGCCAAGCCACGAGAGAGGTCTTGAGGAGTAGTCCTTACTTTTTTTAGCTATCTCGTCTAAAAGCGGGATATAGTTAATTCTGTATAACTCCTTATCGGAAACAGCTAGATTGATTCCGAGATATTTAATATGTTTTTTCCATGGAAAGACAAATTGTTCCTGTAGCTTCTCCTTCTCTTTTTTGGATACATTTATATTCAAAATGAAAGATTTGGAGCTATTAATTTTAAAATTGGATATCTCCCCGTATGCCTTCAAGATCAACATTAGTTTGGGTAAAGTTCTCTGTGGGTTATTTATGTAGAATAAAATATCATCGGCAAACGCTGCTGCTTTGTGCTCGTCACCGTCTACCATGATGCCTTCGACCTCTATGTTGTTTCTGACGGTCGCCAGAAGGGGTTCTAAAGAGAGAATAAAGAGGAGGGGGGACAGGGGACAGCCCTGTCTCGTCCCGTTTGCCATGCAAAACCGGGCAGATGTAGCTCCATTTACTTTAACCCTGGCCTCGGGAGCGTCATATAGAACCCTAATCTTTTGTAGAACTTTTGGACCGAAGCCCATTTGGGCCAATGTTTGGAACATGAGTCCCCAATCTACCCTGTCAAACGCTTTTTCTGCGTCTACTGACAGGAATAGACCTGGGGACTCAGCCTCTCTAGTTCTCTGTATTAGCAGCAGCGTACGGACTGCGTTGTCGCGTCCTTCCCTCCCCGCCATGAAACCCGCCTGGTCAGGGTGAATCAGTGTGCCCAAGCACAGCTTGACCCTTTCTGCAAGGATCTTAGCATATATTTTGGTGTCAACGTTTAGTAGTGAAATTGGCCTGTAGCTTGAGCACACTGATCCATCCTTCCCCTCTTTCAGGATGACCGTGATGTCGGCCGTCAGGGAGTCTTTACTCATTTTGTATCTCGCTCCTAAACCATTATAGTACGTGCATAATCTGGGGATTAATAGCTCCTGGAATATTTTGTAATATGATACCGAAAGGCCATCCGGCCCGGGACTTTTTTCGGAAGGCGAGTTTTTTAAAGCCCTTTTAACTTCCTCTTCTGAGAATGGCCTCTCAAGATCCTCCTGGTCCTCCAGCGGGAGCCTAGACAGTCCTGCCTTATCCAAAAAGGATTTTATTCTGTTTATTTTTTCCTCTTTTGTCCTAAAGTTTCGGTCTACTGAATAGACCCCCTCATAATATTCTCTGAAGGAGTTAGCGATGTCCTTAGAACAGAATTTAACCTCTCCTGTCTTACTTTATATTTTCTCTATAAAGTTTCTTGTCTTTTTTTTTTTGAAGAGTTTTAGCTAAATGTTTACTTGATTTGTCCCCCCATAGGTATCTTTCTTTTTCTATTCTATTGAAAGTTCTCTTCGTTTCCTGTTCTAGCAACTCCTTTAAGTCCTCTCTCGTGGCTGTTAATTTCAGAAATAGTTCTTTATTTTGGCCCTTTGATCGTTTATGTTCTCTTTCCAGTAAGCCTATTTCTGCTTTAAGGTTCTCCATTTTCTTACCCTGTTCTTTTTTCTTCCACGCCCCCTTTGAAATAAAACACCCTCTTATAAACGCTTTGTGTGCATCCCATATATATGATCCCTGGACCTCCCCGTTATCGTTATATCTAAAATATTGTTCGATTTCAGTCTTGATCTGCGCTACAATGTCTTTGTCTCTTAGAAGTTCTTCATTTAATCTCCAGTTATAATCCGGTACGTGTATATCAGGGGCATTGATCGTCACCATAACCGGGGCATGATCGGATAAGGTGAAGATCTCTACTCTAGGTTCAGAGACTTTTTCCAAAAGACCGTGGTCGACAAGTATGTAATCTATTCGCGAGTACGTCCCGTGAGCGGGGGAGAAGAATGTGTAATCTTTGGTTTTTGGATTGTGGATTCTCCAGATGTCAACTAGTTGGTTGGTGTGGAGGTTTTGTTTTAGCATTATCTTCGCTGCATTACTTGTCCCCCGCACACGGGACGTAGAGTCTAGGTCCTGGTCCATATGGAGATTTAAATCACCTGCCAATATCACGTACCCCTTTTTGAAATCTCTTAACTTATTGAGAATCCCCCTGAGATAGCATTCGGGCCTGATATTGGGGGCATAAATGTTGGCAAATGTATATTTTGTCTATCCAATAGAGCCTCTAAGAAACAAATATCTCCCCTCTGGGTCTACCAACCTACTTTCCAAGGAGAAGACTACCTCTCTTGAGAAGCCTATGGCCACCCCCCGTGATCTATTTATAATGGTGTCTCCATAAAACCAGGTTGGGTAATGGTAGGAATTAAGTTTTATATTTGCACCCAGGGAGATATGCGTCTCCTGGAGGAAGACAATGCCCGCCTTGTAGTTTTTGAGTTCTAGAAGTATTTTTGCTCGCTTACTAGATAGATTGAGTCCCTTAACGTTATAGGATATTAACTGAATTTTTGTCATCGCGTCTCTTCCAATCGAGATTCATGATTTGTGGGACTTGGGTCACAGCAACACGAGAGCTTTCCCTCCCCGCCTACCCACCCACCCTTCTGTCCTTCCCTAACCCATTCCCCCCACCCTATCCTCCCTCCTCCCCCCCTGACCCCTACTAAGGTCTTAGAGACGTTGGGGGTCCGCCATTTGTGGATCCCCTCCGTACTCTCCATCCTTCAGGTGATGTGGGACTCTGCTCAGGTCTATATCTCACCCGAACCCTAGGAAAGAACCAGGGAAGCGGGGATTTAACGGGTGGAAGTCAAATTGTTTTTGCCTACTCCAGACGATGAGCGACCAACCCCACCCGTCTCCTCCCCCCCCCCCCACAAAGCAAAGCCGGGACCTGCAGACCTAGTTTTTGGCAGAAAACACTTAAGTCTTCCGGAAATTTTAATCTAGCGGAGCGGCCATCTTTAGTGCCTATGAGGCACGTGGGGAAACCCCATGTATATTTTACGTTTTCCTGTCGTAACAGGTCAAGTAACGGTCTCTGTAGCCTCCTTCTCTCTAGTGTCTGGGGAGCTAGGTCTGCGTATATCTGAATCTCTGAGTCCTCATATTTCAGGGGTGTCTTTCCATAAATTAATGACCAGATTTCTGCTTTTTCCTCATAGTGACGAAATCTGGCTATGATGTCCCGGGGTCTAGAAACGCCAGATTCAGCCAATCTACCTACACGATGTATTCATTCTAATTTGGGAAAATCCTCTTCTTCTTTACGCAATAAAGGATTGAATAGAGCAACTATTACTGTCCTAAGATCCTCCCCTCTTTTTTCAGGGACATTTCTGAGTCTGAGGTTTTGACGTTGGTTTCTGTTTTCTGCGTCTTCTAGCTTGTAAGACAGGTCTCGTTGAGCAAGTTTTAATGATCTTATCTGATCCTTTACTATGCCTAGTTCTTGTTCCTGGTTGTCCGCTCGTTTCTCCACTATTTCCACCCTTGAGAGCAAGTGTCCCAAGTCTTCCCTAAAAAGGTTGAAGTCCCCTTTAATTGCATTCTCCATTTTTAGGAGCATTTCTTGCATTTCTTCTTTGGTGGGGAGATGAGTTCTCCCGGCTTGATCTTCAGCCCTACTGGTGTCGGTACCGTTATCTAGGGATTGGTCTGGTAAAGTTGGGGAGCAATGGTCGTCTGTTTTTTTGTCCTTCGGTTTCCTTCTCTCCATCGTTGTATCCACAGGGGAGTCCGTATGGCTTAGTTGTGGGCTGGTACCTGTTTTTAAGTAGTGTTTTATAGTGCTTGCTGTTTTGGGAGTTTTTAGGGGACCTTTTTTTGGGGGTTTGCTCATGGTTTTCGGTCGTGGGTTTCTGATTCTCTTCCCCAGGGTACTGACTATTTCGTCTCGTGGGAGGAGTCTAAATTTACCTCACACCTTGAGCAGACAGTTTTTACCTCAGAAATAGTACTCCGATCAAAGATGGGCCAACGGTGAAATGATCTTTTTGGGCCGCGAGTTTTCACCTGACCCCTGCCTCTCGCTTGGCCTTACAACACCTTCCAGGGGCAGGGGGGATATAATGCAAGAACAAACAGCCCCTTAAATGGGAACAAGCACCCCCCATTGATTATCTCGCAGCTACAGCCTTACGAGCATATATAAAGTATGTTTGCAAACCACAAACACCATGTAAGAGGAAAAAAATAGAGAGAACTAAAAATATTATCAGGAAGAAAAAAAAAAAACAGTAATGGAGGACAAGTGCGGTCGGCTATTCTGGTAAGGTTTCGGTTTATCTGTGGACCCGACTAGCAACTCTCCAGACACCGTCCCGTGTCAGAGCAGAAACCAGTATTAGCGCATTTGTTAGATGCAGTTTTTGATTCTGCTACTTGGGATGCCTGATCCGAGGGCTTTTAGGGTTTGAAACTTTATGTATGCAAATTTAGACCGGTCTTACATCTGATTTGCTGTAATCCCAAATAGCAACTCTCCAGACACCGTCACAGACCCCTCAAACTCCTACAATGTCCTCCCCCGAGCAACTCTAATAATAGAGCTTCAGTTTAAAGATGAAGCGGGAGCAGAGACCAGTGTAGGTGCAGTTTTTACATGCATTTGTTTAGTGCTGCTGCCTAGAGTGTCCGACCCAAGAGCATATGGGGTCGGGGGCTCTATGCATACGTAAAGTACCAGCTTTACATTTGAGGGGTCATTGGTTTAGCAAAATCTTCGCGTGGCTGGAATCCACAGAGGGGAAAAAATAAAAAAACAAATAATAGCCCCCTCTAGGCCTCTCGTTACCACCTATTGCTCTCCCCTCAGACAGATGTTATAGAGTATTTTTATATTTCACCACAATGGCATTATAACTGGCTCAAAGTCCGTTTATTGTCTTAAATTTCCCGTCCGACCGTCACCATGGGGAACCACCAACACCAGCAAGGGCACAGGTACAGAGACAGTTTCGCCTGGGGATCTGGTCACATAGAGCACAATTGCTGGCTTACCTCTTCCTGACGGTGTATGCAATCTGGAGAGTATACTCACGGCACCAGACCCCGCTGTTTGTAGTTGTTATTGGTCCGCTGGCTCACAGGTGGAGAGGGAAGAGGGGACGCGGGACCCGGGTAGGACCAGGGGATCGGAGGAGGAGACGGGCGGTCTCGCGGCTACAGGTCGGACTCGACATCCGCGTATCCTGTGTCTCCTCTGGTGCTTGTTGACCCGCTGGTCGCCGTCTGAAGATCGTTTAGTCTGGACCGGAGGGGCTGTCGGCCTCGGAGTCTCTCACCCTCCGTGGCGCGTCAGCGTTCTCCTCTCCTCCCGTCCATCGTCCTCACTTCCGCCCGCTGTGTCAGGCCCCTCCCTCCATGCTGCGGTCTACGTCAGCACGTCCTGCATCTCCCCCCCCTAAAACAGGTGTGATTTAACTGTACTACTGTCTCAGTCTGATTCATGGTTTCTGACAGTAGGCGAAGGCCATGAATTCAGAAGAAGTCAAGCCACTTGTTGGTAATATTTTCTCCAGATTGGATGAGCAGGATCACTGCATGGATCAGTTTGCCATGGCGTTACAAACGCTCCTGAGTCGCACGGCTCACCTGGAATCTCCCACTGTGGCTGCTCTGGTACAACCTGTGTTGCAGGCTGTACCTGCTGCTGCTTCAGTCTCCGTGCAGGCACCCGCCTCAAGTATTACCTCTATAAGAGGTATGTCTGGTTCTGCTCCGCTTCCCCAGCGATTTGAGGGTGATCCAGTCCAATGCAGAGGGTTTCTCAACCATGTTGAGATATACTTTGAGATGCCACCCCAGGCATTTCCCACGGACAGAAGCAAAGTAGGTTTCATTATATATTTGCTTTCTGAGAGAACCTTGGCCTGGGCAAACCCTCTATGGGAGACGTAAAAACCTGTTGTCTTGAGTTTTCCTAAATTTGTGACTTCTTTTAAAAGGTTATTTGACATTCCTGCATGCTTCACTTCTGCTGCCAAGTGCCTCATGTCCATAAAACAGAGTACGAGAACTGTTGCCGATTACGCCATTGAATTCCGTACTCTGGCAGCAGAGGTTGTTTGGAACAATGAGGCCTTCGTGGCTGCTTTTTCTCATGGTCCCTCAGATACCGTGAAGGATGAGATAGAAGCTTGAAATATACCCACTGAGCTGGAGAGGTTGATCACGTTCGCCATCCTCATTGACTCCAGACTCAGAGAAAGACTCCCTTTTAAAAAGCGCTTGCGGAAGCCTCCTGTAAATTTGTCTCCGAACTTTGCAGTCCCACCCTTGCCTCCCTCACCTCCCATGCTTCCTGGTACCGAGTCAGTCTGTGGAGATGAACCCATGCGCTTGGGCTTCACGTGTCTCTCTGCGGATGAGAGAACCCTTAGGAGGAGGGAGAGTTTGTGCCTTTATTTTGGATAGGCAGGTCACTTTTTGAAGTCTTATCCTAACCGTCCAGGGAACGTCTGAACCTTGAGGTCCTGTCACGGACAGACCTTAGGTGGCATTGTTTTGTCCCTAGTTTTCCAGAAGGATAAGCCCCTAGTTTCAGTTACACTTTCTTGGGCTGAGTCGTCCGTCGAGATACAGGCTCTAATCGACTCTGGAGCTGCAGGCCTGTTCATTGATGCTACCTTTGTATCGAAGCACTCGATTCCGCTGCAGCTGCTTGACACTCCACTTGCCATTGAGGCTCTTGACGGAAGACCTCTACAGCCTGTCATGTGACTCATGAGACTGTTCAGTTATCCATGTGTCAGGGCTGGGCTCAGCCCTTCCTTCTCTGAAGGCTCCGCTGTCAGCTAATTGCCAGCTCCCATCTCTCCCCACAGTTACTCAGCTGTTGATGATATCCTTTGGCTATGTTTGGACTCGGTTTGTTCCTTTTACTTTTATTATTAAACAAGTGTGATTTAACTGTACTTCTGTCTCAGTCTGATTTCATAGTTTCTGACACCATGGCTGTAGAGGCTCTTCACCATGAGTTAATCCAATTCCAAGTTATTTCCTCACCTAAGTTTCCACTGGTTATTGGTTATCCTTGGTTACAGAGGCACAACCCCTCTTTTGATTGGCTCCGTGCTGAGGTTCTCTCCTGGTTGTCACAATGCAGTAAGACTTGCTTCCAGAAGGTCCTGTGCACCTTTTCACTCTCCTCCCTGCCAGAAGAGTACTGCAATTTTAGCAATGTCTTTGACAAAGTTCAAGCCAGTAGTTTGCCTCCACATCGGTTGTATGATTGTGCAATTGACCATCAACCTGGTGCCATACCCCCTAGTGGCCGGGTTTACCCTTTGTTGGTCTTGGAGGATAAGGCCATGGAGGAGTATGTTGCAGACGCACTTTCTCGTGGTTTCATCCGCAAACCCTCGTCTCCTGCTGGTGCTGGTTTCTTCTTTGTGAAGAAGAGTGGTGAACTGAGACCATGTATTGATTATAGGGGTCTCAATCATTTCACGATTAAGAATGCCTATCCGATTCCATTGATTACGGATGCCTCAAGGGAGCTTGATTTGAGAGGGGCATACAAGCTTGTGAGAATTAAGGAGGGCGATGAGTGGAAAACTGCATTTAATACCAGAACAGGCCATTATGAGTACCTCGTAATGCCTTTTGGCCTTTGTAACGCCCCGACAGTTTTCCAGGAATTTATTAACAATGTCCTCCGAGATTTTTTGCAGTTATTTTTTAATAGTTTGTCTCAACGATATCCTCATAGTTCCCTGGAGAGCCACCACACAGATGTCTGTCATGTGCTTCAGAAACTAAGAGAGATCAATCTCTATTGTAAATTGGAGAAGTGCAAATTCCATTGTGAATAGGTTAAATTCCTGGGTTATGTCATTTTCACTACTGGTTTTTCGATGGACCCAGAGAAACTTTCAGCAGTCCTACAGTGGCCCCGACCCATGGGTTTACGTCCTCTGCAGTGTTTTCTTGGCTTTGCCAACTATTATCGGAAGTTTATTCGTAACTTCTTGTCTCTCTTGGCCCCTGACTGATATGACCAGAAAGGACGGTAACCTACAGAGTTGGTCTCCGAAGTCCATTAAGGCCTTTAGAGTCTCAACGCTGCCTTTGTTTCTGCTCCTGTGTTAGCACATCCTGATCCTACGTTAACTTTTTGTCTCAGCGTCCTACCTCTGAGAGCGCTATGCATTCTTGTGGCTACTTTTCCAAGAAATGGTCACCTGCGGAGTGCAATTATGAGATTGGGGACAGAGAGCTGTTCGCAATAATTTTAGCCCCAAAAGAATGGAGACATCTCCTTGAAGGTACCACTGTGCCGGTTCTCATTCTTACTAACCATAAGAATCTCACATTCTTGTCTGAGGCTAAACGCCTCTCCCCCAGAAGGGCGCAATGGACTCTTTTCTTGTCTCATTCTTACCCGGTACTAAGAATGTAAGTGCTGACGCTTTGTCATGACAATGGGAGAGGGCTAAACGCCTCTCTCCCAGAAGGGGGCGATGGGCTCTTTTTTTGTCTAGTTTCCATTAAATTGTCTCATTCTTACCCGGTACTAATAATGTAAGGGCTGACGCTTTGTCACAACAATTTTCCTCCAATTCCAAGATGGAGTCGGTTCCGGTTCCTGTGATTCCTCCTGATCGTATTCTGGCTATGGTTCGCACCAGTCTCACTTCTTTGGGTGACAAAATTCTTGCTGCTCAGGTCCATGCTCCTCCTGAGAAACCTTATGACTGCTGCTTTGTCCCCGAGAGTCTCCGTACCGCAGTGCTCCAGGCTTACCATTCTCCCAAGGCTGCTGGCCACCCTGGGGGGGAATCAACTCTTTTGGGCCATTTCCCAACAATTCTTGTGGCATAGTCTACGTGCTGATGTAACCGCCTTTGTAGCTGCCTGTTCCATGTGTGCTCAGAGTAAGACCCCACGACCCCACGACACCTTCCAGTCCTACATCCCATACCCAATGGAGCGAGGCCCTAGACCCACCTGTCTATGGATTTCATTGTGGAGTTACCCTACTCCCAGGTCAACACAGTTATCCTTATGGTGGTTGACTGGTTTTCAAAAATGTCCCATTGTATTCTACTTAAGAAGTTGCCCACTTCTAAGGAACTGGCTTCCATTTTTACTCAGGAAATCTTTTGCTTACATGGGCTACCCAAGGTGATTGTCTCGAACAGGGGTAGTCAGTTTATGTCCCAGTTCTGGCAATCCTTTTGTGCACAGTTGGGAATTCAGCCTGCTTTCTCCTCTGCGCAGTCTAATGGGGCCTCAGAACGAGCCAATCAGTCCTTGGAGCCATTCCTATGTTGCTATATTTCTGACTATCATAACAACTGGTCAGACCTCTTACTGTGGGCAGAGTTTGCTCACAATAGTGCCTTGAATTCTGCTTCCAGATTGTCCCCGTTTATGGCGAACTATGGTTTCCAACCTTCCATGTTGCCCGATTCACTTGTTCCGTAGAGTATTTCTGCGTTAGAGGAGCATCTCTGTGGTCTTCGTTCCACTTGGGCACAAGTCCAGGAGGCTTTGCGACATGCCAATGATAGGTACAGACTCCATGCTGACTGCAGACACCTGCCTGCGCCTTTCAGCCAGGTTGGGGACAGGGTCTGGTTGTCATCTTGCAAACTCCAACTTCGTGTTCCCTCTCTGAAGTCCGCACCTCGGTTTATTGGGCCTTTCCGTATTCTTTGCAGGATTAACCCAGTGGCTTACGCATTAGACCTTCCTTCTAATATGCGTATTCCGAATGTATTTCATGTCTCCTTATTAAAGCCTTTGGTCTGCATCCGCTTTACCACCTCGGTACCCTATGGCTTGCACATAAGGCAGTCCTTCGCAGATGTCTTATTAAATTAGCCGCAGATCACAATAAGAAAAAATGGGAAAGAATCCTCTCCCTTACAAAAGACCTCCAAAAATTGTATAAAACCCATCCCAATACACATGATGTTTCAATCATTATGAACATCTCCCAAAAACATAATGAATTGGATTCACCCCTTTCATACAAAGCTGAGAAAACACTGGTCTAAAGCTACATTATTTTATCTAGCAACTCATATACCACCATGTTTGCCCAGAAACATAATCAATCAATTAGACCCAAGTTTATAAACTCAAAAATAACTCCAATCAAATAGGTACTCATCCTCAAGAAACACTACCCATTTTCCAAAAATATTACTTCTTTCTACCCCTACTCCTCAGCTCTCTCATGGTTGAAAAAATCCTATCCCATTATTAACCTCTAAACAAATAGATAAATTAAATGCTCCTTGCACAGATGAAGAAATACTTTAGATTATTAAATCCCTAAAAAGAGGCTTAGCCCCAGGTCCAGATGGCTTTTCCGTGTTCTATTATAAACAATTTGCTCAACTTCTCACCCCATACCGACAATTTTATACAATAATATTTTGAAAGGAGGCTTATTTCCATAAGAAATGCTACTTGCCAACATGTCCTTAATTCCCAAACTAGGTAAAGACCATACACTACCCCAAAATTACAGACCAATCTCAGGGATAAATAATGATCTCAAAATATTAAGTAGACTATTAGCTAATAGACTTTCATTAATAATCCCTTCAGTGATTCCCCCCTAACAATCTGGATTTATCCCAGGTTGCCAAATTACAGATAATATTCGCTTAGTGACAAATATAGTTCAGGACAGGAACCTCAAATCAAAGGCTGTATTGTTTTTGAGTCTGGATATCAACAAAGCATTTGACAGTGTGTCGTGGAAATACCTAGATATTATATTGCAAAGATATGGTTTTCAAGGAGAATTTGTTCACGCCTTCAAAGCACTCTATCACAATCCTCATACTAGGATAAGGTTACAGGGGTGTGTGACGAAATGCTCCCACACTCCTCTTGAGTGCTTTCGTCATATACCACTTCTTCCCAGTCTGAATATGGATCTCAGATATTTCAACCGCTCCCAAGCACTAAACGAGACAAGACTTGCTTAGTGCCAACATGGACTGTTTTATTAGAACCAAACTGACAAGTATTTATATACTGTTTTATTAGAACCAAACTGACAAGTATTTTATATACAGTAGAAGAGGAGACCCCCCCCCCCTCCTGCTCATTTTACTCTAACAATACACCTGTAACAAATTAACATGAGCTAATTAACAATACACCTGTAACAAATTAACATGAGCTAATGATGTGACTCTGTGCCCATCATGATTTCACTACAGGTCAGACTTGTAATCACCGAGCTTCACACATGTTAGATGCCAATATCATCAACTCCAGCCACCTGTCTGTTGACTTGTATAATGCAAATGAGTCCAGTCTATTTTGACACAGATTCGAAAGAGTATTTCACCTATTGTTGTATGTGCTAATTAACGCTGCAATTGAATCTGACTAGCACAGATTATAGTGGGGTTCTCATTCACCCTGTGCCCCTTAAAATCCAGGGCCCATAATCGGTTGGCAAGAGGCTCGCATTTAGTCCTCTCAAAAAGCCTGTATCCCAGCTAGGTCTGTCACAGGGTGTAACTCAGAATTTTTTAAGGTGGGTAAAGGGACAATCCAATGTTGTCCCCTCTCCCCACTCTTATTCGTACTAGCTATTGAGCCCTTGGCTACAGAAATTCTACTACACGCAGATATTAAAGGATATACATCAGGCAACACTACATGCAAATTAAGTATGTATGCTAATGAAATGTTACTATTCCTTACTCAACCCATGAAATCTCTCTCTTATCTGGGTATCCATCTTACCGCGGATATTAAAAATTAATATTCCAAAAATTACCTCACATTATTACAAAAATTAAAAGGGATGCTTAACCACTTGCCGACCGGCGCACGACGATATACGTCGACAGAATGGCACGTACAGGCAGGAGGGCGTATATATACGTCCCTCCTTTAGCCTGTCCGTGCCATCGGGAGCGCGCCGGGAGCGGCGCGCTCCCGTGCCGGTCGGGACCCCCGTGAGTCCGGCCGCGGTCCCCGCGGACTCGATCGCCACTGGGACTCCCGCGATCGTCTCACGGAGCGGCTGAACGGGGAGATGCCGAGATAAACAGCATCTCCCCGTTCTGCCTAGCAACTAGTGACGCCGATCTCTGCTCCCTGTGATTGGAGCAGAGATCAGCATTCACTAGCTGACAGCCACGCCCCCCCACAGTAAAAAAAACACCCCTAGGCCTACTTAACCCCTACACTGCCACCTTGTGGTTAACTCCTAAACTGCCAGTGTCATTTATACAGAAATCAATGCATTTAAATGCATTAATTGCTGTAAAAATGACAATGGTCCCAAAAATGTGTCAAAAATGTCCGATGTGTCCGCCATAATGTCGCAGTCACAAAAAAAATCGCAGATCTCCGCCATTAATAATAAAAAAAAAAATTATTAATAAAAATGCTATAAAACTATCCCCTATCTTGTAAACGCTATAACTTCTGCGCAAACCGATCAATAATCGTTTATTGCGATTTTTTTTACCAAAAATATGTAGAAGAATACGTATCGGCCTAAACTGAGGAAAAAAAATGTTTTTTTTTATATATTTTTGGGGGATATTTATTATAGCAAAAAATAAAAAATAATGCATTTTTTTCAAAATTGTCGCTCTATTTTTGTTTATAGCGCAAAAAATAAAAACCGCAGGGGCGATCAAATACCACCAAAAGAAAGCTCTATTTGTGGGAAAAAAAGGACGTCAATTTTGTTTGGGAGCCACGTCGCACGACCGCGCAATTGTCAGTTAAAGCGACGCAGTGCCGAATCGCAAAAAGGGGCCTGGTCCTTTGGCTGCAAATTGGTCCGGTCTGAAAGTGGTTAAAATGTCAATATTACCAATATTTGTTATATTTATACAGAGCACTCCCCATTAGAATAAACAAAATAAATGTGACTAAATTTCAATCAGAAATCAATAAATTTGTTTGGTCAGACTCCCACCCACGTTTTTCTAAAACAGTTCTATATAGATCACAAAATAGAGGGGGACTTGGCTTTTTAGACTTCTGATCAAATTTTTTAGCAGCATATAGTAGGTTAAAAGATGACTAAATAATATAGCTGCAATTATATATGTGAACTGATACACAAAAATAAATATTGAAAATGGATAATTGCGCTAATATTAACCTACTAATATTGCACAGTGTACCACCAATATATGTGAATAATAGAAAAATATAGTGAACCATAAAAATATATATAAATAAAATAAAATTCCTTCTGTGTAAAAAAAATAGAGCAAACTTTTGGCACAGGTAAAACATATATATCACATTCCACTTTGCACACACTAAAGTCTCTGCCAATAAATTCACATATACGGGACTAGATAATCAGTAGAGTAGTGATGAGCCGAACACCCCCGGGTTTGGTTCGCACCAGAACCCGCAAAGGGACCTAAAGTCCGTGCGAACATTAGAACCCTATTAATTACAATGGACGTGAACGTTCTAAATTAAAAGTGCTAATTTTAAAGGCTAATATGCATGTTATTGTCATAAAAAGTGTTTGGGAACCTGGGTCCTGCCCCAGGGGACATGTATCAATGCAATTTTTTTTTTTTTTAAACGCCCGTTTTTTCAGGAGCAGTGATTTTAATAATGCTTTAAGTGAAACAATAAAAGTGTAATATTCCTTTAAATTTCGTACCTGGGGGGTGTCTATAGTATGCCTGTGAAGGAGCGCATGTTTCTCGTGCTTAGAACTGTCCCTGCACAAAGTGTCATTTTTGCAGGAAAAACAGCTATTTAAAATCACTCGCGGCTAATGAATTGTCGGCTCCCGTAACACAGAGAACAGTCACTCATTGAAAGTCATTGATAAAAAAAAAGCATGGGGGTCCCCCCAAATTCAATTACCAGGCCCTTCAGGTCTGCTATGGATATTAAGGAGAACCCCGGCCAAAAAAAAAATGGCGTGGGGTCCCCCTCAAAATCCATACCAGACCCTTATCCGAGCACGCAACCTGGCAGGCCTCAGGAAAAGAGGGGGGATGAGAGAGCCCCCCCTCCCTCCTGAACCGTACCAGGCCACATGCCCTCAACATTGGGAGGGTGCTTTGGGGTCCCCCCAAAGCACCTTGTCCCCATGTTGATGAGAACAAGGGCCTCATCCCCACAACCCTGGTCATTGGTTGTGGGGGTCTGCGGGCAGGGGGCTTATCGGAATCTGGAAGCCCCCTTTAACAAGGGGACCCCCAGATCCTGCCCCCCCCTGTGTGAAATGGTAAGGGGGTACAAAAGTACCCCCACCATTTCACCAAAAAAGTGTCAAAAATTGTAAAAATGACAGGAGACGGTCTTTGACAATTTCTTTATTAAAATCTTCTTTCTTCTGGTCTTCCTTCTTCCTTTCTTCATCCTTCGGTTTCTTCATCTTCTCCTTCCGGCATCTTCTTCCATCTTCTTCTTCCATCATCTTCTTCCTCTGATCCGCCCCCCGTTATAAAAGACCTGTCAGACGCAGCGAAGCCTCACACAGCGGGAGCCTCCCATTGCGCGGAGCGGCCCAGAAGAGACACCGACGCCATGGAAGAAGATGCCGGACGAGAAGACCAGAGCAAGAAGAAGCGGATCGGAGGAAGAAGATGATGGAAGAAGAAGATGGAAAAAGATGCCGGAAGGAGAAGATGAAGAAACCGAAGGATGAACAAAGGAAGAAGGAAGACCAGAAGAAAGAAGATTTTAATAAAGGAATTGTCAAAGACCGTCTCTTGTCTTTTTTACAATTTTTGACACTTTTTTGGTGAAATGGTAGGGGTACTTTTGTACCCCCTTACCATTTCACACAGGAGGGGGGGCGGGATCTGGGGGTCCCCTTGTTAAAGGGGGCTTCCAGATTCCGATAAGCCCCCCGCCCGCAGACCCCCACAACCAATGGCCAGGGTTGTGGGGAAGAGGCCCTTGTCCTCATCAACATGGGGACAAGGTGTTTTGGGGGGGACCCCAAAGCACCCTCCCAATGTTGAGGGCATGTGGCCTGGTACGGTTCAGGAGGGAGGGGGGCCGCTCTCGTCCCCCCCTCTTTTCCTGCGGCCTGCCAGGTTGCGTGCTCGGATAAGGGTCTGGTATGGATTTTGAGGGGGACCCCACGCCATTTTTTTATTTTTTTTGGCCGGGGTTCCCCTTAAAATCCATCCCAGACCTCAAGGGTCTGGGATGGATTTTAAGGGGGACCCCACGCCATTTTTTAATTTTTTTTGGCCGGGGTTCCCCTTAATATCCATAGCAGACCTGAAGGGCCTGGTAATTTAATTTGGGGGGACCCCCACGCTTTTTTTATTTTTTTTATTTTTTTTTATCAATGACTTTTTTTTTTATCAATGACTTTCAATGAATGACTGTTCTCTTTGTTACGGGAGCCATCAATTCATTAGCCGCAAGAGATTTTAAATAGCTTTTTTTTCAGCAAAAATGACACTTTGTGCAGGGACAGTTCTAAGCACAGGAAACATGCGCCCCTTCACAGGCATACTATAGACACCACCCAGATGTGATACTGCAATGCTGTACTAACAGCACGCACACACTAATCCCCAGAATCACAGCAGATAATGTCAGCAGTCAGCACACTGACACTGGAACACAATATACGAGGCCGCCGGCGCGGCGGCCTTTTATAATGTGGGGCGTGTACTAAACCCCCTGAGCTATAATTGGCCACAGGCATCCTGCCTCTAGCCAATTATTGCTCTCCTTGCCGCTGGCTCTATGATTGGCCAAGCATGCGGGTCACAGAGCATGCTTGGCCAATCATCAGCCAGCAATGCACTGTGACTGACGCAGTACATTGCGGGCCGCTCGCATCACACGAATTTGATGCGAGTGGCCCAAATAGTTCTGGGCTCGCCGAGCGGGCAAATGCCCGATGTTCGATTTGAACATGGGTTTGAATCGAACACCGGGCCCATCCCTACTCCTGAGTAACAGATTGTTCATTCAGAAATTTCACTGCTAATTCCCATGGATGGGCTTCCAACTTTCAGCAGGCTTCCATAACATGAAAGACAAAAGAAAAAAAAAAGACCATTGCGCAGATAGTGTAACAAGGTAATCCCTATTCAGTTAGGGTGAACCTCACTCACGCTTCCCCACAGAATAGATTGCATATGAAATGATCAGCTGCATACAGCATAACGCTGGGATCTCTTCATATGCCGACAGTGCACACAAAACACTGCTGGTGACGTCACAGGCTCCTCCTTGGGACTTGACTCCAACATCAGGAGTGCATATAAAAAGAGATATTTGGTGAAACTACAGAGAAGGGCAATAGGACTCCAAAGAAGCCTGTCTGAGAGGGAGATTTCCAATATAAATTCAATGTATTAAACTAATTAACCTGATTCAGCTAACTACATTCATGACCTTCCAATATATCCATCAACAATGCCCTAATTTCTGGAAGCTGGTATGAATCCCCAACTGTATTAATCGTACAAACCTACAACAATTCTCGCAGGAACAAAGTGCCCAATTGGCATTCGTCCTGCATAAAACAGACACACAGGAAGCTGATTAGACCTCCATCTAACAGTTTAAAAAAATAATATTCTATCAGCAAAATGACATCCAGTTAGGACAAAAGTCTAGTTGCAGTTTAAAAAAGTTACATCTCTCCTCTCCATAGTGAAGACCACGGCCTAAATCTATGAGCAGATGTCCCTATATACCCCCTCCACCCTCACCAGCATCCAATGGTGCCGATGAAGAAGCGGGTGCCCAGATAGGCCAGTGCATATGCGTGAGGCGCAACGGAAATTACGTCACAGGAAGCCTGACACACACCCGTCATCATCTTGGAAAATCTGCCCACAGCAGGGAGCGTTCAGGGAGAATAGGTAACGCCCAACAACACTCATCAATGCACTAGACTGCATACCAACAACAGTCAGACAGAATCACCTGACCTCACTGTGGGGGCAAAAAAAGCACCTGGCAAAAAAATTCAAGCAAAACCAGTTATAGTGCCTAAATAGGTAAAACTGTAGCAGAACGTGTCTATAACATGGTATTTTCATGTTCATTTCACCTTCTATGAGCTGAGTTATAAACATTATATAAAAATTAGCTAGTTTTCATTTTCGTTTTAATTGTTTTTTTTTCGGGTAATTTGTTTGAAAATCCGTTAATACGAATAATTTTGTAAATTCCCAAAAATTTGGAAATACGTAAATTCGGAAATTCGAAATCCAAAAATTCGGAAATTCAAAATCCAAAGATTCAAAAAATTCGGAGATTCGAAATCCAAAGATTCAGAAATTAGAAAATTCGGAAATCCAAAAATTTGGAAATTATAAAATCCGAAAATAAGAAAAAAAAATCCAAAAATAAGAACGAAAATTTGAAAATCCGAAATAATAACTAACTAGCTAATTATAACTATTAAATTATAGGTATTAGAATTTACTTTCAAATTTGGCTGTTAGTGATCAAACTGGCTGTAAGTGAGTAACAAAAAGGAATTCATCCGAAGTTATGAATGACCTGAAATAACGAATGTCGCATGAAAACGAATGGAACGTAACAAATTAATAAGAAGAAAATAGGTTGGGCAGGTAGGTGGAACAACAATTGGTCTATCGCATCCCAGAAATTTGTAGAATAATTTTATCAGTAGGCCATGATGTGCATAAAACAAAGGCCAGTACCCCTGGGGGATGCTTGGAGTGAAGATAGACACTTATGAGAAATGTATGCATGTGATAAAGTAAATATTTATTCAAAATATACAAAGTGAACAGGGGAATGCTCAGTAAGGCATGGTATGTTTAACACAGAATAGAATCAATTGATACAGTTTATAGCATGTCACAGGAGCAAAACATACAAAGCATTATGACAAAAATATAAACTTGCTTGGTACATATGGTAAGGAAGATGCCAACATGTTTCGGACTTTGGTCCTTTGTCAAGGCAACTGGGTATCCTTTAAATTCTCATCTAAATATATGAGGGATCATAAGGTTATTCTCGGTATAGTATAACATATTTGCACTGTCAACATATATATTGCTAGATGTGATTAATATCATAAATAGATAATCAGTAGGGTACTCACATGTCCTGCCAATGCTCAATTGTATGCCATATGGGGGAGCCACTGAGCGTGGTGTCTGGGGTATCAAGGTATGTGAGGTAAAAACAAAAGTGTGCTTAGCCACTTAGATATAAAGAGCCTGCTGAAAGCCCCCTCAGAATACAAGGTCCAAGATACAGGGTTGGGGCGGGGAGCCCGAGTTCTGTATGAGGCACAGTGGGCCAACCAGTGTATCACTGTAGGGCAAAGTAAAAAAGAGAGTGATGAGGGAAGGGTATCTAAAGTAACAATGAATGGCTGAATAGGGTAAGCCATGTATTTACCTGAGTATAAAGCATAGACAGCAAATAAGAGGTCATCTCTGGTCAGTCAGCAGCATGTACTGAGGCCAGAGTGTGAGAAGTTTATAAAGGGTCAAGTAATGAGCTACAGCTGAAGAGAGGTGTGTATCATCAGCTGGAGACATTAAGCTGGCTGGCTTGTGTGTCTGTAGGAGGCGGGCGCCAGGAGGCGCTGAGATCAACCTCCTAGTGTGGACCTCTGACGGGGCGGCGCCGGGCGCGGCCGCGTCATTGCGACGCGGTCACGTCCGGCGTCGTGACGTCACCGACGCGGGAAAGACAGGCGCCGGCCTCTCGATGCGCTCCATGATGGAGCGCAAACAGGAAGGGAAACAGGGATCTGGTCAAGGTGGAAGGCGGTAAGGTGACGCATGCGCAGTGGAGCAGACGCGCATGCCCACCAGGTCTTACCCGCGCCGGGTATTACATAGAGGGGGGAAGAGGCAGGCTATGTATAAGGATGTCAGTCCATATGGAACAATGAGCAGCGGGGGACATGCGATTGGCCAATACAGCACAGAAAAAATATTGCATGTAACAACATTAAAATATGTATGGCTTGAAGATATTGGATTGAAGGGAAAGGCATGTGATATTGCATACATGGTATATAATACATAGACATATGGTATTACAAACTGTATAGTGCATATGATATAAGTAATACAGATCAAAGAATTAGGTGTGGGTGCTTAGACGTGGGGGACCAATTTAAAGGTCTAGTTCACACATTCCGGTCTCGAAGCCCTCAAGATAAGGTTTAAAATTGAAGGCTTCATTGAGGCCGGGGGGTAAAGTGGCATTAAGATGGAAAATCCATCGAAGTTCGCTCTGGAGGAGCGCTTTGTTGTAGTCACCCCCTCGATTGGGAGGTGGGATATGGTCCAAAGCTCTAAACGAGATTTTGGGGATAATGTCAGGGTGAACTATAGAGGTGTGTCGTCCCAATGGTAAATCGGGATCTCTCTGGTTTATACTGGTGACATGGCCATAAATTCGTTTCCAGAATGGTAGTTTGGTCTTGCCCACGTAAAAGCACCCACATTCACACTCCAAAAGATAAACAATACCAATAGAACGGCAATTCACATAATGTTTAGGGAAGAGGCGTTGACCATTGGGTAAGACATTGTGTAAGTTGGATTTTGGTAGATATTTGCAATAATTGCAATTACCACATGGGAAGGTGCCCTTGAGCTGTCTCTGGGATTTGTTACTGCTTTTGTATTCACTAGTGATAAGTTTGTCACGGAGGGACGGAGCGCGTCGATAAGTGATCAAAGGTTTGGGCGGAACAAAGGGGGAAAGTGCCCTATCTGTAGAGATGATGTGCCAATGTTTAGAGAGTATTTGAGTAATTTCAATGTGTTGTTGGCAATAATTTGTTATGATTCTTAGGGGTGGTTGTGTGGAAGGCCCACTAGGTTTCGGGATAAGTAAGGCAGAGCGTTGTTTGGATTTCGCTTTTTTGTATGCTTTTTTTAAGACGCTGTTTTTATATCCGCGTGCGCAAAGTCTGTCCCTCAATACGGAGGCCTCGTGTTCAAAGGAGGTATCCGTGGAACAGTTGCGTCGGGCGCGTAGATATTGGGCAAAAGGAATGGATTTGAGTAGAGGTTGGGGGTGAAAGCTGGAGGCCGCAAGAATGGTATTGCCTGCAGTCGGTTTTCGAAAGAGTTGGCTTTGTAGTTGGCCATATTGGTCCTTGCTAAGGGTAAGGTCAAGAAAAGAGATGGAACTATAACTGTATGTCATTGTGAATTTGAGATTAAGAGAATTCGAAGTGTTGAGGTATACAAGAAAATGTTGTAAAATGTCAATGGGGCCTTGCCATAGAATCAAAATGTCATCTATGTAGCGACGAAAGGACGCTATATATTTGGTAAAGGTGCTGGCAGCATCAGTACTGAATAGGTCTCGTTCCCACTCCCCCAGGTACAGATTGGCGTACGCCGGTGCGCAACAAGTGCCCATGGCGACGCCCTGTACCTGGAGGTAGTGGGAACCATTGAAAGAAAAAAAGTTGTGAGTTAAAATAAATTTGAGTGCTCTAATAATGAATAGAGATAGCTCTTGAGAGTAAAGATTGACATTGGACAAAGTATGTTGGATGGCTATAAGCCCTAAGGAGTGGGGAATGGAACTGTAAAGGGCCTCGACGTCGATGGCGACCAGGACAGTGTCGGCATGGACGTGGAGGTCCGAAAGGTCCTGAAGTAAGTGTGTGGTGTCACGTATGTATGAAGGTAATGCCTGTACTAGAGGCTGGAGTAATTTATCTATGTAACGACTTAGGTTGTCAGTGAGACATCCCCGTCCTGAGACGATGGGTCTGCCTGGTGGTCTGGGAAGGTTTTTATGTACCTTGGGTAAGGCATAAAAGGTTGCTTCTCTCGGAAATTTGGTCCTGACATAGTCTGCAGTCGGTTTGTCAATGATGTGTTGTCTAAAGGCATCATCGACAAGAGTGTAAAGCTCCTGTTGGAACGACCTGATTGATGTACTGGGAATTATGGCATACCATTCACGGTTACGTAATATGTTGAGACACATTTCAAGATAGTCTAATTTGTTCAGGACAACAATGTTTCCGCCCTTGTCCGCCGGTTTGATCACTATCGAGGGGTTAGTTTTTAAGTTTTGTAGAGCTAGATGTTGATTGTATGTAAAGTTTTTTTGTTTGGGATGGGTAGAGGTAGTTTTCAAATGTCGAATTTCGTTGGTCACTGACTGTAGAAATAGTGCAGCACGTGGATTAGTGCTGGGTGAAGGAAAAAAACTTGATTTTTTCTTGAGCGAGATATGGTGTGGAGGATGTGAGTTGTGAAGAGGGATGTCATCCTCAAAATTGTTAAGCAAATTTTCAAGATCGATAGTGTCAATCAAATCTGGTGGGTTGTTCTCCTCCAGAAGTTCAATGAGCTGCTGGAGAGCAGTGGTTTCAGTGGAAGTGTGTAAAGCATTATCAGAAAAAGGATTGGGAGTGTACATACTGTGCAAAAGTAGCTTACGGATAAAGAGATGTATATCTTTTATAGCTGTAAATTTGTCAAGCTGTGAAATTGGACAAAAAGTAAGTCCTTTTTCAAGAACTGAGATTTCGTGGCAAGTGAGTGTGTGAGAAGAAAGGTTGATGATGTTGTTGGAAGAAATTTCTAGCGTGTTGGTCGTTTGGATTTTGGATTTAGGGAAGTTTGTTGTTGATGTGTGTGCAGTGAGGTTCGCATCTTGTCTAAAAAATCTGCATGCTGAGATGCAGATGGGAGTGAGTGCGATCTATGTGTCTTGGCATTGGAGGGGGCCACCGGCGAGTCCCCAAGGGGGGAGGCGCCGGGGGTCCCCTCCATGTCAGACACATCGTCACTCGAAAAATTTGGTGTGCGTCCGCGTTTGGGCTTGCGTGAGCCCAAGGGGAGATTGGGTTTGTGAGGTAAGTGGGTAGAGGTGTAAGTCTTGTCAGTGGTAGAACGAGAGTTGGATGCCCTAGGGCCAGGGCGTGTGGAAGTATCGGAGCGATTTGTACGATTAGTATCGCTCCATTTGTATGCACGTTCCTCATGGAAAGCTTTCTTGTCGCGAAAGAATTTTTTAACCTTTTGCGCAAGAATCTCATGATTAAATTTGTCAAAACGAGCTTTTAGCTGTTCATCAAGTGAAATATATAAAGGGTGTGTCTGAAATTGCTCGAGCTGTGTATTAATCAGTTCGAGTTTAGTATCTAGAACAGTCATTTGGGACTCATATTCAGTGATTAGTAGTTTCATAAGTTCATTAGAACAGTTTTTTAGGACATTTTCCCAAGAGGCTTTAAAATCTGGGCGAATATCCTGAAACGTAGGAAATATTTGTACCCGGAGGCCAAAAGGGTTAATACCATGGGCAATATATTCTTTAAAGGATTTTATGTGCCAGAAAAGAGAGGCTTTCTTTTGAACGGTGTGTGTGAGGTTTAGAAAAGTATACTTGAGTTGTGACTGAACATACTCATTGGACTCAAAATGATGCATGGTTTTGGACATGCGTGTATCCCATTCATCTCCAAGATATAAAGCCATAATTAGAGCAGAGTATAAGATGTACAGAGGAATTAGCAATAATAGATGACTGCACAGATATATGATATACAGAAAGGAAGTAAATGTTTGTTTTAAACGATAATTTGTGTGGAACAGGAAATATCTAATGTATGGAATATAGAATAGGTAAAATGTCAGGTAAGGTGTCACCTAAACTTGCCCGGTTGGGGATTTGGATGGGGTAACCATCGGTATATGAAAGAAGAAAATAGGTTGGGCAGGTAGGTGGAACAACAATTGGTCTATCGCATCCCAGAAATTTGTAGAATAATTTTATCAGTAGGCCATGATGTGCATAAAACAAAGGCCAGTACCCCTGGGGGATGCTTGGAGTGAAGATAGACACTTATGAGAAATGTATGCATGTGATAAAGTAAATATTTATTCAAAATATACAAAGTGAACAGGGGAATGCTCAGTAAGGCATGGTATGTTTAACACAGAATAGAATCAATTGATACAGTTTATAGCATGTCACAGGAGCAAAACATACAAAGCATTATGACAAAAATATAAACTTGCTTGGTACATATGGTAAGGAAGATGCCAACATGTTTCGGACTTTGGTCCTTTGTCAAGGCAACTGGGTATCCTTTAAATTCTCATCTAAATATATGAGGGATCATAAGGTTATTCTCGGTATAGTATAACATATTTGCACTGTCAACATATATATTGCTAGATGTGATTAATATCATAAATAGATAATCAGTAGGGTACTCACATGTCCTGCCAATGCTCAATTGTATGCCATATGGGGGAGCCACTGAGCGTGGTGTCCGGGGTATCAAGGTATGTGAGGTAAAAACAAAAGTGTGCTTAGCCACTTAGATATAAAGAGCCTGCTGAAAGCCCCCTCAGAATACAAGGTCCAAGATACAGGGTTGGGGCGGGGAGCCCGAGTTCTGTATGAGGCACAGTGGGCCAACCAGTGTATCACTGTAGGGCAAAGTAAAAAAGAGAGTGATGAGGGAAGGGTATCTAAAGTAACAATGAATGGCTGAATAGGGTAAGCCATGTATTTACCTGAGTATAAAGCATAGACAGCAAATAAGAGGTCATCTCTGGTCAGTCAGCAGCATGTACTGAGGCCAGAGTGTGAGAAGTTTATAAAGGGTCAAGTAATGAGCTACAGCTGAAGAGAGGTGTGTATCATCAGCTGGAGACATTAAGCTGGCTGGCTTGTGTGTCTGTAGGAGGCGGGCGCCAGGAGGCGCTGAGATCAACCTCCTAGTGTGGACCTCTGACGGGGCGGCGCCGGGCGCGGCCGCGTCATTGCGACGCGGTCACGTCCGGCGTCGTGACGTCACCGACGCGGGAAAGACAGGCGCCGGCCTCTCGATGCGCTCCATGATGGAGCGCAAACAGGAAGCGAAACAGGGATCTGGTCAAGGTGGAAGGCGGTAAGGTGACGCATGCGCAGTGGAGCAGACGCGCATGCCCACCAGGTCTTACCCGCGCCGGGTATTACATAGAGGGGGGAAGAGGCAGGCTATGTATAAGGATGTCAGTCCATATGGAACAATGAGCAGCGGGGGACATGCGATTGGCCAATACAGCACAGAAAAAATATTGCATGTAACAACATTAAAATATGTATGGCTTGAAGATATTGGATTGAAGGGAAAGGCATGTGATATTGCATACATGGTATATAATACATAGACATATGGTATTACAAACTGTATAGTGCATATGATATAAGTAATACAGATCAAAGAATTAGGTGTGGGTGCTTAGACGTGGGGGACCAATTTAAAGGTCTAGTTCACACATTCCGGTCTCGAAGCCCTCAAGATAAGGTTTAAAATTGAAGGCTTCATTGAGGCCGGGGGGTAAAGTGGCATTAAGATGGAAAATCCATCGAAGTTCGCTCTGGAGGAGCGCTTTGTTGTAGTCACCCCCTCGATTGGGAGGTGGGATATGGTCCAAAGCTCTAAACGAGATTTTGGGGATAATGTCAGGGTGAACTATAGAGGTGTGTCGTCCCAATGGTAAATCGGGATCTCTCTGGTTTATACTGGTGACATGGCCATAAATTCGTTTCCAGAATGGTAGTTTGGTCTTGCCCACGTAAAAGCACCCACATTCACACTCCAAAAGATAAACAATACCAATAGAACGGCAATTCACATAATGTTTAGGGAAGAGGCGTTGACCATTGGGTAAGACATTGTGTAAGTTGGATTTTGGTAGATATTTGCAATAATTGCAATTACCACATGGGAAGGTGCCCTTGAGCTGTCTCTGGGATTTGTTACTGCTTTTGTATTCACTAGTGATAAGTTTGTCACGGAGGGACGGAGCGCGTCGATAAGTGATCAAAGGTTTGGGCGGAACAAAGGGGGAAAGTGCCCTATCTGTAGAGATGATGTGCCAATGTTTAGAGAGTATTTGAGTAATTTCAATGTGTTGTTGGCAATAATTTGTTATGATTCTTAGGGGTGGTTGTGTGGAAGGCCCACTAGGTTTCGGGATAAGTAAGGCAGAGCGTTGTTTGGATTTCGCTTTTTTGTATGCGTTTTTTAAGACGCTGTTTTTATATCCGCGTGCGCGAAGTCTGTCCCTCAATACGGAGGCCTCGTGTTCAAAGGAGGTATCCGTGGAACAGTTGCGTCGGGCGCGTAGATATTGGGCAAAAGGAATGGATTTGAGTAGAGGTTGGGGTGAAAGCTGGAGGCCGCAAGAATGGTATTGCCTGCAGTCGGTTTTCGAAAGAGTTGGCTTTGTAGTTGGCCATATTGGTCCTTGCTAAGGGTAAGGTCAAGAAAAGCGCATCGAGAGGCCGGCGCCTGTCTTTCCCGCGTCGGTGAGGTCACGACGCCGGACGTGACCGCGTCGCAATGACGCGGCCGCGCCCGGCGCCGCCCCGTCAGAGGTCCACACTAGGAGGTTGATCTCAGCGCCTCCTGGCGCCCGCCTCCTACAGACACACAAGCCAGCCAGCTTAATGTCTCCAGCTGATGATACACACCTCTTTTCAGCTGTAGCTCATTACTTGACCCTTTATAAACTTCTCACACTCTGGCCTCAGTACATGCTGCTGACTGACCAGAGATGACCTCTTATTTGCTGTCTATGCTTTATACTCAGGTAAATACATGGCTTACCCTATTCAGCCATTCATTGTTACTTTAGATACCCTTCCCTCATCACTCTCTTTTTTACTTTGCCCTACAGTGATACACTGGTTGGCCCACTGTGCCTCATACAGAACTCGGGCTCCCCGCCCCAACCCTGTATCTTGGACCTTGTATTCTGAGGGGGCTTTCAGCAGGCTCTTTATATCTAAGTGGCTAAGCACACTTTGTTTTTACCTCACATACCTTGATACCCCGGACACCACGCTCAGTGGCTCCCCCATATGGCATACAATTGAGCATTGGCAGGACATGTGAGTACCCTACTGATTATCTATTTATGATATTAATCACATCTAGCAATATATATGTTGACAGTGCAAATATGTTATACTATACCGAGAATAACCTTATGATCCCTCATATATTTAGATGAGAATTTAAAGGATACCCAGTTGCCTTGACAAAGGACCAAAGTCCGAAACATGTTGGCATCTTCCTTACCATATGTACCAAGCAAGTTTATATTTTTGTCATAATGCTTTGTATGTTTTGCTCCTGTGACATGCTATAAACTGTATCAATTGATTCTATTCTGTGTTAAACATACCATGCCTTACTGAGCATTCCCCTGTTCACTTTGTATATTTTGAATAAATATTTACTTTATCACATGCATACATTTCTCATAAGTGTCTATCTTCACTCCAAGCATCCCCCAGGGGTACTGGCCTTTGTTTTATGCACATCATGGCCTACTGATAAAATTATTCTACAAATTTCTGGGATGCGATAGACCAATTGTTGTTCCACCTACCTGCCCAACCTATTTTTCTTCTTTCATATACCGATGGTTACCCCATCCAAATCCCCAACCGGGCAAGTTTAGGTGACACCTTACCTGACATTTTACCTATTCTATATTCCATACATTAGATATTTCCTGTTCCACACAAATTATCGTTTAAAACAAACATTTACTTCCTTTCTGTATATCATATATCTGTGCAGTCATCTATTATTGCTAATTCCTCTGTACATCTTATACTCTGCTCTAATTATGGCTTTATATCTTGGAGATGAATGGGATACACGCATGTCCAAAACCATGCATCATTTTGAGTCCAATGAGTATGTTCAGTCACAACTCAAGTATACTTTTCTAAACCTCACACACACCGTTCAAAAGAAAGCCTCTCTTTTCTGGCACATAAAATCCTTTAAAGAATATATTGCCCATGGTATTAACCCTTTTGGCCTCCGGGTACAAATATTTCCTACGTTTCAGGACATTCGCCCAGATTTTAAAGCCTCTTGGGAAAATGTCCTAAAAAACTGTTCTAATGAACTTATGAAACTACTAATCACTGAATATGAGTCCCAAATGACTGTTCTAGATACTAAACTCGAACTGATTAATACACAGCTCGAGCAATTTCAGACACACCCTTTATATATTTCACTTGATGAACAGCTAAAAGCTCGTTTTGACAAATTTAATCATGAGATTCTTGCGCAAAAGGATAAAAAATTATTTCGCGACAAGAAAGCTTTCCATGAGGAACGTGCATACAAATGGAGCGATACTAATCGTACAAATCGCTCCGATACTTCCACACGCCCTGGCCCTAGGGCATCCAACTCTCGTTCTACCACTGACAAGACTTACACCTCTACCCACTTACCTCACAAACCCAATCTCCCCTTGGGCTCACGCAAGCCCAAACGCGGACGCACACCAAATTGTTCGAGTGACGATGTGTCTGACATGGAGGGGACCCCCGGCGCCTCCCCCCTTGGGGACTCGCCGGTGGCCCCCTCCAATGCCAAGACACATAGATCGCACTCACTCCCATCTGCATCTCAGCATGCAGATTTTTTAGACAAGATGCGAACCTCACTGCACACACATCAACAACAAACTTCCCTAAATCCAAAATCCAAACGACCAACACGCTAGAAATTTCTTCCAACAACATCATCAACCTTTCTTCTCACACACTCACTTGCCACGAAATCTCAGTTCTTGAAAAAGGACTTACTTTTTGTCCAATTTCACAGCTTGACAAATTTACAGCTATAAAAGATATACATCTCTTTATCCGTAAGCTACTTTTGCACAGTATGTACACTCCCAATCCTTTTTCTGATAATGCTTTACACACTTCCACTGAAACCACTGCTCTCCAGCAGCTCATTGAACTTCTGGAGGAGAACAACCCACCAGATTTGATTGACACTATCGATCTTGAAAATTTGCTTAACAATTTTGAGGATGACATCCCTCTTCACAACTCACATCCTCCACACCATATCTCGCTCAAGAAAAAATCTAGTTTTTTTCCTTCACCCAGCACTAATCCACGTGCTGCACTATTTCTACAGTCAGTGACCAACGAAATTCGACATTTGAAAACTACCTCTACCCATCCCAAACAAAAAAACTTTACATACAATCAACATCTAGCTCTACAAAACTTAAAAACTAACCCCTCGATAGTGATCAAACCGGCGGACAAGGGCGGAAACATTGTTGTCCTGAACAAATTAGACTATCTTGAAATGTGTCTCAACATATTACGTAACCGTGAATGGTATGCCATAATTCCCAGTACATCAATCAGGTCGTTCCAACAGGAGCTTTACACTCTTGTCGATGATGCCTTTAGACAACACATCATTGACAAACCGACTGCAGACTATGTCAGGACCAAATTTCCGAGAGAAGCAACCTTTTATGCCTTACCCAAGGTACATAAAAACCTTCCCAGACCACCAGGCAGACCCATCGTCTCAGGACGGGGATGTCTCACTGACAACCTAAGTCGTTACATAGATAAATTACTCCAGCCTCTAGTACAGGCATTACCTTCATACATACGTGACACCACACACTTACTTCAGGACCTTTCGGACCTCCACGTCGATGCCGACACTGTCCTGGTCGCCATCGACGTCGAGGCCCTTTACAGTTCCATTCCCCACTCCTTAGGGCTTATAGCCATCCAACATACTTTGTCCAATGTCAATCTTTACTCTCAAGAGCTATCTCTATTCATTATTAGAGCACTCAAATTTATTTTAACTCACAACTTTTTTTCTTTCAATGGTTCCCACTACCTCCAGGTACAGGGCGTCGCCATGGGCACTTGTTGCGCACCGGCGTACGCCAATCTGTACCTGGGGGAGTGGGAACGAGACCTATTCAGTACTGATGCTGCCAGCACCTTTACCAAATATATAGCGTCCTTTCGTCGCTACATAGATGACATTTTGATTCTATGTCAAGGCCCCATTGACATTTTACAACATTTTCTTGTATACCTCAACACTTCGAATTCTCTTAATCTCAAATTCACAATGACATACAGTTATAGTTCCATCTCTTTTCTTGACCTTACCCTTAGCAAGGACCAATATGGCCAACTACAAAGCCAACTCTTTCGAAAACCGACTGCAGGCAATACCATTCTTGCGGCCTCCAGCTTTCACCCCCAACCTCTACTCAAATCCATTCCTTTTGCCCAATATCTACGCGCCCGACGCAACTGTTCCACGGATACCTCCTTTGAACACGAGGCCTCCGTATTGAGGGACAGACTTCGCGCACGCGGATATAAAAACAGCGTCTTAAAAAACGCATACAAAAAAGCGAAATCCAAACAACGCTCTGCCTTACTTATCCCGAAACCTAGTGGGCCTTCCACACAACCACCCCTAAGAATCATAACAAATTATTGCCAACAACACATTGAAATTACTCAAATACTCTCTAAACATTGGCACATCATCTCTACAGATAGGGCACTTTCCCCCTTTGTTCCGCCCAAACCTTTGATCACTTATCGACGCGCTCCGTCCCTCCGTGACAAACTTATCACTAGTGAATACAAAAGCAGTAACAAATCCCAGAGACAGCTCAAGGGCACCTTCCCATGTGGTAATTGCAATTATTGCAAATATCTACCAAAATCCAACTTACACAATGTCTTACCCAATGGTCAACGCCTCTTCCCTAAACATTATGTGAATTGCCGTTCTATTGGTATTGTTTATCTTTTGGAGTGTGAATGTGGGTGCTTTTACGTGGGCAAGACCAAACTACCATTCTGGAAACGAATTTATGGCCATGTCACCAGTATAAACCAGAGAGATCCCGATTTACCATTGGGACGACACACCTCTATAGTTCACCCTGACATTATCCCCAAAATCTCGTTTAGAGCTTTGGACCATATCCCACCTCCCAATCGAGGGGGTGACTACAACAAAGCGCTCCTCCAGAGCGAACTTCGATGGATTTTCCATCTTAATGCCACTTTACCCCCCGGCCTCAATGAAGCCTTCAATTTTAAACCTTATCTTGAGGGCTTCGAGACCGGAATGTGTGAACTAGACCTTTAAATTGGTCCCCCACGTCTAAGCACCCACACCTAATTCTTTGATCTGTATTACTTATATCATATGCACTATACAGTTTGTAATACCATATGTCTATGTATTATATACCATGTATGCAATATCACATGCCTTTCCCTTCAATCCAATATCTTCAAGCCATACATATTTTAATGTTGTTACATGCAATATTTTTTCTGTGCTGTATTGGCCAATCGCATGTCCCCCGCTGCTCATTGTTCCATATGGACTGACATCCTTATACATAGCCTGCCTCTTCCCCCCTCTATGTAATACCCGGCGCGGGTAAGACCTGGTGGGCATGCGCGTCTGCTCCACTGCGCATGCGTCACCTTACACCTTCCACCTTGACCAGATCCCTGGTTCGCTTCCTGTTTGCGCTCCATCATGGAGCGCATCGAGAGGCCGGCGCCTGTCTTTCCCGCGTCGGTGACGTCACGACGCCGGACGTGACCGCGTCGCAATGACGCGGCCGCGCCCGGCGCCGCCCCGTCAGAGGTCCACACTAGGAGGTTGATCTCAGCGCCTCCTGGCGCCCGCCTCCTACAGACACACAAGCCAGCCAGCTTAATGTCTCCAGCTGATGATACACACCTCTCTTCAGCTGTAGCTCATTACTTGACCCTTTATAAACTTCTCACACTCTGGCCTCAGTACATGCTGCTGACTGACCAGAGATGACCTCTTATTTGCTGTCTATGCTTTATACTCAGGTAAATACATGGCTTACCCTATTCAGCCATTCATTGTTACTTTAGATACCCTTCCCTCATCACTCTCTTTTTTACTTTGCCCTACAGTGATACACTGGTTGGCCCACTGTGCCTCATACAGAACTCGGGCTCCCCGCCCCAACCCTGTATCTTGGACCTTGTATTCTGAGGGGGCTTTCAGCAGGCTCTTTATATCTAAGTGGCTAAGCACACTTTTGTTTTTACCTCACATACCTTGATACCCCGGACACCACGCTCAGTGGCTCCCCCATATGGCATACAATTGAGCATTGGCAGGACATGTGAGTACCCTACTGATTATCTATTTATGATATTAATCACATCTAGCAATATATATGTTGACAGTGCAAATATGTTATACTATACCGAGAATAACCTTATGATCCCTCATATATTTAGATGAGAATTTAAAGGATACCCAGTTGCCTTGACAAAGGACCAAAGTCCGAAACATGTTGGCATCTTCCTTACCATATGTACCAAGCAAGTTTATATTTTTGTCATAATGCTTTGTATGTTTTGCTCCTGTGACATGCTATAAACTGTATCAATTGATTCTATTCTGTGTTAAACATACCATGCCTTACTGAGCATTCCCCTGTTCACTTTGTATATTTTGAATAAATATTTACTTTATCACATGCATACATTTCTCATAAGTGTCTATCTTCACTCCAAGCATCCCCCAGGGGTACTGGCCTTTGTTTTATGCACATCATGGCCTACTGATAAAATTATTTAACAAATTAATAATAATAATTAATAATAATAAAACATTTTTAATTCCTTACATTTCATTTGTTTAGATGCAACATTCGTTTTTTCGGATAATTAGTAACTTTGGATAAATTCGTATTCGTTACGTTCACTAACAACCAAATATGAAAGGAAATATCAATACCTATAATTTAATAGTTATTATTAGTTAGCTATTATCTCAGATTTTCTAATTTTCGGATTTTCGTTCTTATTTTCGGATTTTCGTTCTTATTTTCGGATTTTCGTTCTTTTGAATTTTTGGATTTTCGTTCTTATTTTTGGATTTTCGGAATTTCAAATTTTCAAATTTCCAAATCTACAAATTTCAGAATTTTCGATTTTCAGATTTTTCGAATTTTAACATTTTTGAATTTCCGAATTTTCAAATTTTTGATTTTCAGATTTTTGAATTTTCTAAAAATTAGTTAAATGGGTTTTCATTAATTCGAATATTTTAGAATTAACGAATTTGTTGAATTTAGTTGTAAAACGAATTTGGAACGATATGAATTGCACATGTCTACTAAGTTAAAATTCACCAGGTAAAGTTATCAAGTTCTGCTTGTAGGCAGAGGTTAGGTCCCCTTTGATTCTATCTCCTCCTGATAGGTGGAGTTGGGAATCATGGTCCTTTTTAAAAGGTGGGTGGAGCCAGGGAGTGAAAGACAACCTGGAGCAAGGCAGTACACTCATGCTCTACCCTTCATTGGAGGGGCTGAAAAACAACTACAGAACCAAGGGCCCCGGGTGGACAGTTGGACTTCGAGAGCTTCTGTCTAGAACACAGAAAGTATAGGCCAATGTAAGTTTACTGTGGGCGTTAAGGTGTACTGTGTACAGTGACCAGGGGAATGTGGCAAGAAGGTCTCACGTGTGTGCATGTGAACAAAGTGTGAGTTTGGGTGAAGAGCAAGTGGGATGCCCTGAAGACCCTGTATGTAGGTAAGACCCAGTTGCATGTAAAGGCCAAGTGGAAAGAAGCTGAACCACTTACATGATCTTTCAGTAAACCCATCCCAGTGAGATTTAACATTGATTGCCTGACCTATATGTAAATACCATAACAGGGCCGGATATTTATTATCTGTATTACTGCTGAGGATACCCAACAAACAAGAGTCATCCACAAGTGGAGACTAAGTTGGGATCAAGTGTTTACCACAGGTTTACTTTTCAAGGAGAAACTGAAAATTCTTTGAACATACTCCTCTTTAGCTGTTGTTTCTAACCCCCTCAATTAATTGGGCATCAAATGGGGTCCTAAGCACTGCGCTCCGATCCCACCCTGTTGTGTGATGATAGCAAATAAATTTACGCTATTTTCATACTAAAGTTCTTCCCTGCCAATCATGAGGCAGCTCGTGAGACCTGTTTCCTGATTGCCCAAAGCGTCAGGCGATCCTATTGGATGTGTATAGTGGAGAAACAGCGCTGTCTGATATATTGTGAACTAATTAATAAAATAATACAATAGTGATGAACTAATTGTTAAAAAACAATATGAAAATAATATAAAAAATTCTCTGCTGCAACTTAACGTGAGATACACACAGTGCAATCCTATTGGATGCCTAGCGCTTTGGCAGAAGAGGAGACACACGGCGAAGAAAGCTTGAGGAGCCGCCACTCCAGAAGAGGAGGAGAGGACACCACAGCCCTGCCACATGAGCAGGTCTTCCTTGGAAACCACTGCATTTCTTTTTTTTCAAATTACACCTACAATGCCAGATTTTGCATTCTTTTCACATTTGGTAAATTATTAACCATTGTGGTACAATGGTGCAAGTTTTTTTTCTCTGTCAAAGCCTGTGACATATGTACAGTATCAGCTGGCCTTGTATCTCCTCTGCTGATTAAAGCGGTTCTACACCCATCTCCTAAACTTACTGTCAATCTATTCTCCATCATGTTAGATTACAGAATTGATGGGTCAATTCTGCATCTTTGAAACCTACCTTGAATGCTGGCTTCATCTTTGGTGTTGTCCCTGCGGGGGTGGGCGGGGTCTGTGGGGGGATCCTCATCATGCCGCACTGTCTCCTGGGATCTGGTGTCATTCATCCCAGGAGTCAGTGTGGATATCGACCCGAAATCTTGCGAGATTTTGGGTCGATGTCCGCAAATCTTGCGAGATTTTGGGTCGATGTCCGCAAATCTTGCGAGATTTTGGGTCGATGTCCGCAAATCTTGTGAGATTTCATGTGGGATTCGCGGACTTTTTCGTTGTAACAAGGAAGTGACTGCTTGTGGGCTTCAATAGCCCACAAGCAAGATGACATTGGCCGACAACGTTTTTATAAACTATCGAGTCTATATCAAAACGGACAGAGATAACGGGCAGCGTCACTACAAGTAAGGATATTATTATCAAGACATCATTTTTAAACATTACCAAAAAAAATAAATTAAATAACGTCAGTGCAGAACCGCTTTAAGTCCAAATCCTGGTCTTCCCTTGACATTGTCCATGCTAGAGATCTCTTTGTACTTTTGTTCCGCCTTTATATGGACAGACTGAGCATTCCAATAAGACTTTAGGACAGTTTCTACATAGGTAAGTTGTATGTATCACATTGTCGTGTGTGATGCTTATCTCTCTTTTTCAATCATGCTTGTTCACTTAACTGCAAGAAAATATCCTTTCTTCTTTGTTTAAAGGATAGTTGTATTTTTGATACTCTTATCCTTTAACTTGCCTCTAACACCCATCCGTCTTTGCTCCTACCAGATCTTTGCTGTGCAGCCAGGGAGAGATTTTTTTTCTGCACTTTTACAGAAAAAGAACAGTAAGTTGAGCCTTTATGTACACCTATCATTTTAAGATCTATGTCCAACCTAAATATTCAGGTATATATGTATTTATTTAAGCAGCTTAAAGTGCATTGTCATGACATGCCATGATAGAAGCATTGAGTCTGCCCTTGTTGGTCTCATTCTGAAAATGTTAATTTCCTGGCTGTATCAGACCTGTACTTTTAAGTCACAGACCCAAAACAAGCATGCTGTAAATGAGTGTCAACATTCCTTGTCTCTATTCTTGGTCTGGGTCAGCAACTCAGACAGCATTGCAGCCAAAGCATCAGCATGACAGCAAGGAAACAAATATTCTTAAAAAGAGAATTCAGCAATGGCATTCATTATCATTACAGAACATGCGCCCAGATCATGCACTCTAAAGTATCTAGACAAGCAGTAAAAGCCACTTGACGACTGTCCCATAAATACGTCATTACCTTGATGTTCAATACTGGTGTTATGGTAGCAGCTAGCTGCCGTGACCCAGAGATTATTTTTTTACTATGGCCAATTCTCTTTCTGATAAAAGTGGTCCTGTGGGCGCATTCACCGCAGGATCACTTTTAGAAATGGCAGGAGGGTTGCCCACCCCCATCTGCAGCTTCCCGGTCATTCCTGGGTTTACCTGACCCATCAGTGAAGCCAGGGAACAATCCAATGTGGACGTTAGCTGGGTATAAAAAGGCAAGTGAGGCCAAGATGGCTGCTTCTCGTCTGTATGCCCTTGGAGGACATGAGCGACGTCTGACGTCACGTCTGGTTCCCGAGCCATAGAAATGTATTTTGCTTTTAAAGGTAAATGAGAGATTTGGGGTATTTTTGACACCAGATCTCTCAATAAAGAGTACCTGTCATCGTTATTTTTATTACAAGGGATGTTTACATTTCTTGTAATAGAAAATAAAAGTGATAAAAAAAAGGAACAGTGTAAAAAAAAATGAATAAATAAATAAAAAAAGTCAAATAAATAAGAAAGAAAGAAATTAAAGCGCCCCATCCCTCCGTGCTTGCACACAGAAGCAACATGAGAGTGTAAGTCAGGCAACCATATGTAAACAGTGTTCAAACCACACATGTGAGGTATCTATACCAAAAATAACTGCGCTAATGATCTCTAAAATAACAGCTGCTGTGTAAAACACGCGCATCAGGTCCTCCTAAATGTGCCAACGTACAGCTACAGCGGTTTGCGGGATCGTGCCGACCTGCTGTTGTATAATGACGGCGGCTGGTCAGCAAGTGGCTACTCTCATCCCTATCAAAGTTCTCCAAAAATAAAAAAACAACAAAAACAGCATCCCTTACACTGTTTTTTGGAGAACAGTGAATGATTTTGTCTGTCTGGCTGCGGGGCTGAAGTTGGGAAGACCTGGGCAAGTAATCTTGCAGCTCCTGCGGGTGTAACTCTACATACAGTCTCCACTAGAAAGCAAATGTGAGAGGGTCACAATGCAAAAAGAGAAATTGGATGACAGGCATAGAGTGCTGTAAATTTTGAAACAGGAAATGTCTAAACAAGGGCAGGACCAGGAGCCAATCAAGTATACTGCATACAAATGTGTTGATAAGGAACATGCTGATGGGAGAGAACACAGAGTGAGCAGAGGAATTACCATTTTGGTTTGCCCTTTTATATTTAATTCAGCAGTTGCGGTTGGAAAGAGAACACCATACCTTAATTGTAAGCAGTGTCATCCACCTGGCTGTACTGTGTGATGGGACCATGTTTCAGGAATTGATTAACAGAGATACAAACCTTTGGCAAGTAGCACAGCTCTTATATATGTACTTGATCAGTGTATTTAGACATTTGCTTGCAGTTCAGCTTAAAACAGCAGCTCTGCATAAAAAAAAAAAAAAGAGTATTTCAAGAAATTCATAAATAAATATTTGATAATTACATAATTTATAAACTCAGTCAGCTAGATTCAACTCTACTCATACTCAAATGAACATTGTTGAATTTGTGTAAAATGTGATTAAATCCATGAAATGATTCTGTATCTGCAAGATTTTTTTATAACGCACATCTCATACATCACATCTTGAATGTTTAGTTGAATCTAATTTGGCTAAAATAAGTATACATAGAAGCAATGAGATGGTACACGCTTGCTAGTCATTACTAGGACCTGCTATTGAAGGGCTGCAAGCCTAGCAATGGTGGAGATATTGGTAGGCAGTTTGAGGAGTCATGGGTAATATAAAAAGGACGTTTTAAAAGCCTGTAATGAAGACAAAGTAACAGTTGTTTGAGCTGCAGTGAAAGTGACAGAAGTAAGAAATAGTATGCAGAGTCATTACATTCAACAAGCCAAGGGGTTATGGATGCCTTTTGTAGGCAATTCATCCTGTGAGTTACAAATTCTTTTAAAATTGAATATATACTGTGTAATATAAAAGTTTTTTTTTCAGTTCCCACTTATAACTCTAACCAATATTCCACTTATTTAAATTAACTACTTTGTTATTTCTAACCACATGCTAAAATCACAAGACTTTCAACATACATATGCATACTAGAAAAAACAGTTGAATCAGCATGCAGGTAGGAGGTCAGTTGGCAGCCTCTGCTTTTGCGGAAGGGTATTTGTGGGCTGTTGCTTTCCTCAGGATTGCCCTGTTGATTTAGCTGTCCTGGGAAAAAATACAGAGGTCATGTGATTGCTATGTCAATTTCCTTTTCTTTTTTCAGTAGCAACAGTGTGGTCACATGACACATATTTTTTTCTAACACATGGGGAACCAAGCATGAGATTAACATTTCCTCTGCCATGGGGCCTGGGCACCAACTTGGGGAAGCCTGTGTCAAAGTTAGACACAAGATTACCACAAGATTTTGGCATACATTTTTGGGTGCAGATGTACTATAAATAGCCCCATTAAGAGGCCCCCTGGAGTGGCAAGTGTACACAGGGACAGGAACCTGTACTATCAGGGTAAGGTAGGAGTTAGAACTGGTTTTGCCACTTTAATTGCGATTGGGTAGAAGACCAAGAAACTCTGAGAAATGTAGGTGCCAGATTCCCAAAGGAAAGACTTGCCTGTGAGGTGAGTAGTCAGAAAGACCATCCAGGAATTATAATAGCTCCCCTGCTGGGACAGCGACACACTTCAGAGCTTAATGAAGGCATAATTCAATTGGACTCCTTTATCTAAGAAGACTCATAATAAGAACTTGTGTCAGCTGTTAAATTAGTATACTATTGCAACTCTCTCCTCATTGCCTCATTGGCCTACGGTTACATATTTCTGCTCCAGTATATCATGAATGCTGCTGCCAGATTTATACACCTTACCAACCATTCGGTGTCTGCTGCACCTCTCTGCCATTCGCTTCACTGGCTTCCACTCACCCAGTGAATACATTTCAAAATACTAACAACCACTTACAAAGCCATCCACAACTACCTTCTCTCAAAATACCAACCAAACCATTCTCTACACTCCTCTGAAGACCTTCTGCTATCTAATTCCCTCGTTACCTTCTCTTATGCTAACCAGAACTACTCCATTGCCTCTCCCATCCCATAGACTGCAAGCCTATCTGAAATTATTATTTTATACTTAGATTGAATCTTCAATGATATGGCCATCCTCATTCACTAGAAGCCTGCACTAGATGGGTGTGTTCCGTAGTCATGCAAAAACTGATTTACAAAATTAGACTAGAACTAGACGAGGGTGCGCTTCCCTACGCACCAAAAGGCCACTTAACTAAAACGTAACCTTTATTGTAAATCATAAAAGTATGTAAATTACCATAAGAGGTATACCTATAGGATGAGGTCAATGCCATTATATATAAAAATCAACATTCTATCTCTATGTAGTAATGTTAAAAACGTATCTTTAATATATTGTACAGGACGCAGTGGCTGGGTCTTGGAAGGACGCTATGTTTCCCCTCTGTTTGGTCTGTGATCCCTTTAACCACTTCAGCCCCGGACCAATTGTCAGCTTAAGGACCAGAGGTCTTTTTTCAATTTCGCACTGCACTACTTTAACTGGTAATTGTGCGGTCATGCAATTTTGTAACGAAACGAAATTTGCGTCCTTTTCTTCCCACAAATAGAGCTTTAATGCGATATAAACGGAAAAAGAGCGAAAATTTTGAAAAAAAAAGAGATTTTCTACTTTTTGTTATAAAAAAATCTAATAAACTCAATTTTAGTCAAACATTTGGGCCAAAATGTATTCAGCCACATGTCTTTAGTAAAAAAAAAATAAGCGTATATTTATTGGTTTGCGCAAAAGTTATAGCGTCTACAAACTAGAGTACATTTTCTGGAATTTACACCGCTTTTAATTTATGACTGCCTATTTCATTTCTTGAGGTGCTAAAATGGCAGAGAAGTACAAAACCCCCCCAAATGACCCCAAGCTATTTGCTGAGAGGCATGTTGAGCCCATTGTATTTTTTTTTTTAAGACAAAAATAATAATTTTTTTTTCTTCAAAAAGTTGTCACTAAATGATATATTGCTCACACATGCCATAGTTATATGTGGAATTGCACCCCAAAATACATTTTGCTTCTCCTGAGTATGGGGATACCACATGTGTGGGACTTTTTGGGAGCCTAGCCGCGTACGGGGCCCCGAAACCCAAGCACCGCCTTCAGGATTTCTAAGGGTGCAAATTTTTGATTTCACTCCTCACTACCTATCACCGGCCATAAAATGCCAAAATAGCACAAAACCCCCCCAAATGACCCCATTTTGGAAAGTAGACACCCCAAGCTATTTGTTGAGAGGCATGGGAGTATTTTACAGCTCTCATTTGTTTTTGAAAATGAAGAAAGTAAAGAAAAAAATTTTTTTTTTTCTTTTTTCAATTTTCAAAACTTTGTGACAAAAAGCGACATCTGCAAAATACTCACAATACCTCTCAGCAAATAGCTTGGGGTGTCTCCGTACTCAGGAGAAGCAACAGAATGTATTTTGGGGTGTATTTTCCACATATGCCCATGACATGTTTGAGCAATATATCATTTAGTGACAACTTTTTGTAAAAAAAATATATATATATTTTTTTTTTTTCATTATTCAATCTCTTGGGACAAAAAAAAAAAATATTTAATGGCTCAACATTGCTCTCAGCAAATAGCTTGGGGTGTCTACTTTCCAAAATGGGGTCATTTGGGGGGGGTTTGAACTGTCCTGGCATTTTATGCACAACATTTAGAAGCCTATGTCACACGTCACCCACTCTTCTAACCACTTGAAGACAAAGCCCTTTCTGACACTTTTTGTTTACATGAAAACATATTTTTTTTTTGCAAGAAAATTACGTTGAACCCCCAAACACTATATATATTGTTAAAGCAAAGGCCCTACAGATTAAAATGGTGGGTGTTGCATTTTTTTTTTCCACACAGTATTTGCGCAGCGATTTTTCAAACGCATTTTTTGTGGAAAAAATCACTTTTTTTTATTTTAATGCACTAAAACACACTATATTGCTCAAATTTTTGATGAAATAAAAAATATGATCTTAGGCAAAGTACATGCATTTTTAAAAGCCTTTAAAATTACTGCCCTCGATCTGACCTTCGCGGTGATACCTCACATGCATGCTGCAATTGCTGTTTACATATGACGCCAGACCAACGCTTGTGTACGCCTTTGCGCAAGAGAAGGGGGGGCAGGGGTGCTTTTTTTTTTTTTTTTTTAGTTTTTTTTTTTTATTTATTTAGCTTTTTTATTCTATTTTTAAACTGTTCCTTCCATTTTTTTTCTTTGTTATGATTTTTATTGTTATCTCAGGAATGTAAATATCCCCTATGATAGCAATAGGCAGTGACAGGTACTCTTTTTTTGAAAAAATTGGGGTCTATTAGACCCTAGATCTTTCCTCTGCCCTCAAAGCATCTGACCACACCAAGATTGGTGTGATAAAATGCTTTCCCAATTTCCCAATGGCGCGGTATATATCCGGGAGGGGGGACATTCCCTCCTACTGCTTGTAAAAGCAGTCTAGAGGCTAATTACCCGCTAGAATTGCTTTTACATGAAAGCCGATCACTGGCTGAAAAGAATGATACCAAGATGATACCTAAACCTGCAGGCATCATTCTGGTATAACCATTCAAAGTCCAGCAACATACTGGACATATATTGTAATCTTTTTTTTTTTTCATGCAGCCTCTTGGCTGAACGAAAAAAAGAGATTGATTGGTGGGTATGCCCACCATTAGAATACCTCCCTTCATCCACCCACTTCTAATGATGGGCATACATGCACCATTTATATATGCCGATGCATGGGGGCATCCTCCCGCAAAAAGTTATGCCGTGTACACACGGTCGGAATTTCGACCGTATGTACGTGGCATTAGGAGCCAATCGCTCCTCCCCGCCCCCTGCTGCCCCCATGCTTCGGCATATATGCTCTTTTTTTTAACTGTGGTGGTGAAATCACCTCCTACAGCGTTGGAGTCGCGGCTTTATGTATCGTGGGAGCAAACGCTGTTGCTGTCAAGATAAATAAATCCGCGCTGCAACTGAATGGCGCACCTGAAAAAAAAAAATGCTTAACACTAAAACACAGTAAACAAAATTACATACCTGAAAAGCAAGCATGATAAAACATGATAAAACATAATAAAAAACATTGCAGAATAGAATGGAGTAAAAAAAGAGCAACAATAGAGAGAGAGAGAGAGAACAATAAAACGACAACTATTTTTGTTTTTTTTATTTTTTTGAGATTCACAGGTAAAAAAGCTCCTGACTGTTAGCGACTGAATCAAAACGCTACCACAAAAAAAATGTTAGCGATCGCAGGGATCAGGCCTGACTCTGCGAACACTGCAGTTATGTGTGCTTAGTGTTTTGTAAGTGACAGTGATCGATCGATACTGCACTTGGGTGGGCGGGGCGGGGCGGAGGGGGAAAACGCAGGTGCTAGCAGGTATCTGGGCTGATCCCGCTAACAATGCGTTTTTTTGGAACCCTAAACTGCTGGGACGCTAGTATAGATCTGATCAGATCAGATATTGATCTGTTCAGATACTATACCACTAAGGGAGGTGTATGCTTTGCGCGTGGGTGTTTGCGGTACTGGCACTAACCTGGGGCGACGCAGACCTTATTTGACCCTAAAACCTAATTGATATCACCCGCCGGGCGATCAGGGGGTTAAACCGTTATTGGGTAATAAATGGCGGGTGCCCTGACAGTATAAAAAACAAGCTAACTAACCAGCGTCACCCGTAACAGTAATACAAAAAAAAAACTGGTTACCTAGCGACACTAATGCAGGGATCAGAAAAACGATCGCTTAGTGACACTGGCAAAGGGGGTGAAAGGGTTAACTAGGGGCAATCAGGGGGTTAAACCTTTATTAGGTAATATATGGGGGTACTGACGCTATAAAAACCTGACGGGGAACCTAAATAACGAAATAACTAACTGGCTAACCAGCGTCACCAGTGACATTTTATACGGTGATCACTGGTGAAAGGGTTAACTCTAGGGCAATCAGGGGGTTAAAACCTTTATTTAGGTTGTAATATGGGGGTACCTGACCTATAAACCTATTTATGAACCTATATAAACATGGCGGTTAACCTAAAAAAAAACTGGTTACCTAGCGACACTAATGCAGCGATCAGAAAAACGATCGCTTAGTGACACTGGCAAAAGGGGGTGAAAGGGTTAACTGGGGGCCAATCAGGGGGTTAAACCTTATTAGGTAATATATGGGGGTACCTGAGCTATATAAAAACACACTGACACTAAATGCAGTGATCAGTAAATAAATGATCACTGCAATTAGTGACACTGTGACTGGGGGGGGGGGGGGTGATCTGGGGGGTGATCAGGGGTGACAGGGGGGTGTTTTGTGTGCCTAACTGTACTGGTGTCAGTGTAGTGTTGTGCACTAACCTTAACATGTTCGCCGCTCGGCGTCTCCGGTCACATAGACCGGCGCACCGAGCGTGACATCACTTCCGCCTTCCTGTCTATACAATAGACAGGAAGGGGAAGCTTTTCATTCGCCAGGAGCGATCGCGAGGGGGTGGCCAGAAACCACTGGCCGTCCCCTCGTCCCGGATCGCTCCTGAAGCGATGCCGACCGTCCCCGCCGGCGGAGGGGGGTCCGATCGGACCCCCCAACCGCCTAAAGAATGGCACGTACAGGTACGTGGTTCTGCCTGTACGTGCCATTCTGCCGACGTATATCTACATGGGGCGGTCGGCAAGTGGTTAAGGGAACAAAAAGGGTTAACTCACCTGTCAGAGGAGGTGGGTTTAAAAACAAGACAGGAAGTTGCAGATGGGTGGAGGAGTGCAGAGGAGATAGTGGTTTGTGTTTGGCTTGATTTGCAGCAACCAAAGTCAACAGCAGCGTTCGGCCTGGAAGCCTCCTAGCAGATGAAGTCACCTGCGACAGCACCCCAGGACTGTGTTTGATTGCGATAGCAATTCGGGACTTTGATAGTCGGTGAGACTGAAACCTTTTTCTTTTGTTTTGCTGCTGTGAAGCTGTTTAAGTTTAATAAAACCTCCTTTTGAACTAAAAGCCTGTGTCCTGCGGTCTAGCTGGTCCCCCGAACTTTACAAGTGGTGCTCGGATGCGGGCAGGACAGAGTAACAGGCGTGTTTTTTTTTTTTTTTTTTGCTGGCTTTTGCATTTGAATTTAAAACTGACATTTAAAGGGACAGTACAGTGAATTTATGTCCTGGGTTAAAGCTGCCCAACCCTGAAAGCTGAAGCAATGGAGGAACTAATTAAACAACTGTCCCTGGCTAATATACAAGCGCAGACCCGCCATGAGGAAGCTAATCAGCGCTTAGCAACTCAGCTGGAGGTACAGCAAGAAAATACTCGCCTGTTGGTGGCTCAGTTGGCAGCACAGCAAGCAACCCAGCAAGGGGTTATGCAGGCTCAGATGACTGCCTTAAAAGAAGTAGTACAGCAGTTGTCTCAGGGTCGTGAGCAAGCGGCTGTTGCCCCTGGCAACCAGGTGACCGTGAGGGCAAGCCATTTTTTGCAGAAATTGTCCCTGAGTGATGATGTAGAGGCATTTCTTGCTACATTTGAGAGGACGGCAGAGAGAGAAGGGTGGCCCCAGGACCAGTGGGCCGGCCTAATTGCCCCTTTTCTCACCGGAGATCCTCAAAAAGCCTACTTCGACCTGCCACCAGAGGACGCTAAAGACTATCAAAAACTAAAGGCAGAAATACTGGCTCGTTTGGGGGTGACTACGGCCGTTCGGGCCCAACGAGTGCACCAATGGAAGTATTGTCCAGATCGTCCACCGCGGTCTCAAATGCATGACCTGGTGCAACTGGTAAAAAAATGGCTGCAGCCCGAAGTGTTGTCGGGCCCCCAAATCGTGGAGCGGGTCGTCCTGGACCGATACCTACGGTCACTGCCAGACGACCTTCAACGGTGGGTCAGCCATGGAGACCCCAAAACAGTGAACCTCCTTGTCGAGATGGTAGAGCGATATACAGTGGTGGAGGATCTGCTTGGCCCTACCAAGCGCCAAGGGCCCAGTCTGCCACGGCCTATTCGATCGACTGCCGCCCTTCGAAAGGATGTCCCCCGGAGCCCTGGAATCAACACCCCGGAAGGTCAAGAGTCACTCCCAGTACCTCCTCAGCGATCTGTTTCTGTTCGGAGAGGAGGGGATGTACAATGTTGGCGGTGTCATTCCTGGGGCCATACCCGGGCCCACTGCCCACTGCAAGAGGAGCCCATGGAATGCGGGGTTCTTCGGAGGGGGTCTTTTTATGCTCATAGAGCATGTACCACACACCTTGACCGCGGAGAAGAGAAATTTGAGTGTGTAGTCCAAGTGAACCACCTCCCTGCCTGGGCTTTGCTGGACTCCGGAAGCATGGTAACCCTTGTTCATCCTAGAGTACTTGGGAAGATCGGTCCGGTAAGCAAAACTTTACGGGTTGTATGCATTCACGGGGACACTAGAGAGTACCCTCTCATCTCGGTGTCCATCTCCACAGCATATGGCACTGGTACTCAAGAGGTGGGGGTGGTAAAGAACTTGATACATGATGTTATCATAGGACGAGACTGTCCATTTTTTGAAAAACTGTGGGGACAAGGAGAACTATCTGAACGATCCCAAGACTGGGGAGAAACTAGTTCCTCTGTTCCTATGGTTGAGGGTAATAACCCTGAGATGCCAAATGAACCTAATGTGGATCCAGTTGATACAAATGCTAATGATTGGGTTAATGGTGATGAAAGTAGTGCTGATACTGTGAAGGGTGTCAAAATGTGTGGTTCGCAGACCTACCTGAACACTGAGGAGGGGGAACCTTCCCCACTTCAGGTAATGCTGGGTGAAGAGGATGAGGAAGTGGCCTCTACCCCTGCCCTGCCGGATTTGGGTGTTCCCCAGGGGACATTTGGTACTGCCCAGATGCAGGACCCCACTTTGGCCCGTGCACGGGAACAAGTTGTAGTATTAAATGGGGTACCCCAAGAGCCAGGTGCGAATGAGCGGTGGCCCCACTTTGCCATATATAATGAATTGCTTTATCGGGTTACCAAAGTGAGAGAAAATGTGGTAGAACAATTATTGGTACCCCAACAGTATAGACGCAAGGTCCTGGACCTGGCCCATGATGATGTTTTAGGGGGACACCTGGGAGTTGAAAAGACGGAGGCACGGATCACCGACCGGTTTTACTGGCCAGGTCTGAAAGCAGAGGTAAGAAGATACTGTGCCTCTTGTCCCACCTGTCAGTTGACCGCGCCGGTGACCCACTTCCGGAGCCCTTTGGTCCCTCTGCCCATAATTGAGGTCCCATTCGAGAGAATAGCCATGGATATAGTGGGTCCTTTGGTAAAGTCAGCTCGAGGTCACTCTTACATACTGGTGATCCTTGACTATGCCACCCGGTATCCTGAAGCGCTACCTCTGCGGAATACCTCCTCTAAGGCTATTGCTCGGGAATTATTCCAGTTGTTTACACGGACTGGTTTTCCCAAGGAAATACTCACGGACCAGGGCACCCCGTTTATGTCGAGGGTTATGGCTGATGTGTGCAAGCTGTTCCGGATTAAACAGCTGCGCACATCGGTCTACCATCCACAAACGGATGGGTTGGTAGAGCGCTTTAATAAGACCCTTAAGTCTATGCTCAAGCGGGTTGTACAAAGGGATGGGAAAGACTGGGACTGCCTGTTACCCGCTCTCCTATTTGCTATCCGGGAAGTGCCCCAGGCCTCCACTGGGTTTTCGCCCTTTGAGTTGGTATATGGGCGGAGACCTCGCGGACTACTGGATTTTGTTAAAGAGGAATGGGAAAGTGAACCTATTCAGCATAAGAGTGTTCTTGAATATGTTTCCCAAATGCAGGAGAGGATCCGAACTGTGATGCCTCTAGTCAAAGAACATTTGCAAAAAGCCCAGGAGGCTCAACGACGGGTCTATAATAGGGCTGCTAGAATAAGGAACTTCCAAGTGGGGGATCGAGTAGCGGTGTTGATCCCCACTGTGGAAAGTAAATTCTTGGCCAGGTGGCAAGGCCCCTTTGAAGTTGTAGAAAAAGTGGGAGAGGTAAATTATAGAGTCCACCAACCAGGTAAGAGGAAACCCTATCAGATATATCATGTAAACTTGTTAAAGCCCTGGACAGACAGGGAACCGGTGACCTCCCTGGCTGGTGCAAGACTTGAGCCTAGGGTTGGGGTGGAGAGTGTCCAAGTAGCAAATACCCTGTCTAGAGTCCAAAGTCAGCAGGCAAAGGAGTTCTTGCAGAGAAATAAAGAGAAATTTTCAGACTTGCCAGGGCTCACTAGTGTCATAGAGCATGATATTGTCACGGAACCAGGAGTCAAAGTTTTTGTCCGGCCTTACCGCATTCCAGAGGCCCAAAGGAAGGCTGTTTCAGAGGAAGTGAAGAAGATGTTGGACCTGGAGATTATTGAGGAATCACAGAGTGAGTGGTCAAGCCCGATTGTGTTGGTACCGAAGCCCAACGGGACTCTGCGATTCTGCAATGATTTCCGGAAACTAAATGAAGTTTCACGGTTTGATGCCTACCCCATGCCCCGGGTAGATGAGCTTATTGAGAGACTAGGTCCAGCCAGGTATATCACTACATTAGACCTTACCAAGGGGTATTGGCAAATCCCGTTGACTAAGGCTGCTAGAGAGAAAACTGCTTTTTCTACCCCAGAGGGAAGTTTTCAGTA